>PVJN01025646.1:0-29827 GCA_004026805.1 Lasiurus borealis | reverse complement strand
GGAAGCAGTAGGGGATGAGCAGGCTGGCAGGGGGGAGTTGAGGGTGATCAGACCACCGGGGGGGGGTACAGATGGGGTGAGCAGGCTGGCAAAGGGGAGCAGTTGGGGCAGAAGGCTGGCAGGCAGAGTGGTTAGGGGCAATCAGGCAGGCAGGTGAGCGGTTAGGAACCAGTAGTCCCAGATTGCGAAAAGGATGTCTGTCTGCTGGTTTAGGCCTGATCCCATAGAGCCTAAACTGGCAGTCGGACATCCCCCAAGGGGTCCCTGAATGGAGAGGGTGCAGGCCAGGCTGAGGGACACTCCCCATCCCAGTGCACAAATTTTGTGCACCGGGCCACTAGTATACCTATAGTTGGACTCATACCACTACAATTATGTGGGGAATAGTAATGATGTATGGATGTGCGTAGAGCTCCTTGTAATAGTGGCAGGACACCATATCCATGATGCTCACATGACTGAATCTCTTACTTAGGCCTCTTCCACACCATGCTGTAACCAGGGGAGAGACTGAAGATAATCAGTTCCCATGTTTGTTCTGAGAATCCCTTTAGAAGAAAATAAACTGTTCATTATTTGGTATTTTCTGATGATGCTGACTTTGGGAAATAATCTCTCTTGCATAAAGGTTATAACTTACCTATCACTTTCATATGTATTTTACCCCTTATAAAACACAAGGTTTGCTTGTTGTTCACTTGCATTCTCTTGTCTGTTCTCTGCTTTAGCCTACCCAGCTCTGTGCTTGAATGAGGATAGGGCTGACTGTCCAGACTAAATCACCCAGAGGACCTTGGCTCTAGCTCCTAGATGGGTTGAGCCAAAGAAAAATAACCATAAGAGCTTGGAGGGCAGCAAGAGAGAGAAGCCAGGTACTTCTTCCCCTGATACCTTGCTGCTTTGTTTTGGCAGTAACTGTTCCTCTAAGTCTATAGCTGCTCTCAGAAAGCCTCTCTTTATAGCTCTAGTTCACATCAGACTCAAGAACACCATTTTCTCCACTTGCCCTTTCAGGACTAAGTGGTAAATGCCCTTAAACCCCCTGTTGGTTTCCTTAATCTTCCCATATCTGTATAATAATTCTATTTATTAATTTTTAAATATATTTCTTTATTGATTTCAGAGAATAAGGGAGAGGGAGAGAGAGATAGAAACATCAATGATGAAAGAGAATTATTGATAAGCTGCCACCTTCACACACCCTACTGGGAATGGAACCTGCAACCCAGGCATGTGCCCTTGGCCAGAATTGAACCTGAGACCTTTCAATCTGAAGGCTGAGGCTCTACCACTGAGCCAAGCTGGCTAGGGCTATTAATTAATTTTTAATTAATAATCCAAGCCTAGGGTACCTTCTGTTTATCTTTGATATTCTAATTTTGACATTATCAGGCTCAGAGTGGCTTATATAAGAACATCCAACTTAAAATGTAGAGGAGCCAGGAAGTTACCTGAAGACTTAAAACCCTATACCTTCCTCATGGGGGGAGGGGTCTGTAGGAGATCAACCGAAGGACTTGTATACATGTGTGTGTAGGCATAGCCAGTGGATACAGGGCAATGGGGGTGGGGGAGATGGATGAGGTCATGTACTGGGGGGTGGGGAGGGGAATAGGGAAAATAAATAAATAAATAAATAAATAAATAAGAAGAAAATGTATTGGAATAATAATGCTCTCTTGTGTCCAGAACTGTTTCTTAGATATATGAAAGTAACTCAACCTCATAGCAATTCCAAGACTAATCCTAATATATATAAAAACCATGACCAGAGGCACAACCAACCTGAAGTCAGTCCTGCAGTCAGTCCTAAGTTGCCGTGGTGACCCAACACTAACTGCTATGGCAGCAGGCATTGGTGACCCAGCAATGACTGCGGAGGCTGCAGATCAGGTTAAGAGAGAGGCCTGAAGAGAAACGTAGGATCTGATCCATAGCCTCTGTGGCAGCTGTTGATCAGCACTTGCCTCTCTCTTTCTCTCTGGGCTTAGCCAGCAGCCTCCCCTCTATTTCTTTTCAGGCCTCCACCAGTGCTGCTGATCAGCTCTATCTTCCTGATCAGGCCATGTTGATAGGCCCAGAGATGCTAACTGGCATAGAAACCAACCCATCAGAACCAAATTTGGGTGAACTGTGAGGAGCCACTGGCTGCCTAGGAGGCAGAGCTTTTGACACTGACTGGCATAGAAACTGACCAATCAGAACCAAATCTGGGTGAACTGTGAGGAGCCAATGGCTGCTTAGGAGGCAGGGCTTTTGACGCAGACTGGCATAGAAACTGATCCATCATAACCAAATTGGCTGGCAAAGGAAGGCAGTTGGGGGCAAGATCAAGCCTGCAGGGGAGGGCAACTGGAGGCGAGATCAGGCCGATAGGGGAGGGCAGTTGGGGGCAACCAGACTAGCAGGGGAGGGAGTTGGGGCTGGAGAGGTCTACAGGGAAGGACAGTTGGGGACCATCCGGCTGGCAGGGGAGGGCAGTTAGGTGTGATCAGGCAGGCAGAGGCAGTTAAGGACAATAAGGCCGGCAGGGAAGGGCACTTGAGCGTGACCAGGCTGGCAGGGGAGCAGTTAGGTGTTAATCAGGCAGGCAGGGGAGCAGTTACAGGGTGATCAGGCTGGCAGACAGAAGCAGTTAGGGGGATTCAGGCTGGCGGGCAGGCGAGCGGTAGGAGCCAGCAGTTCTGGATTGTGATAGGGATGACCAAGGGGTACCAGATTGGAAAGGGTGGAGGCTGGGCTGAGGGACACTGGGCCTTTAGTTACAATTATAAAAACCCATCTGTTTACTTAACATTCAACACACAGGTATTCAATGCCAACTTTGGAAAAGAATTTGGAAATTCAAGACAAGTAAGATATGGTTCCTTCTTTGAGAAAATTTTCCATTCTAAGAGATAAAGATATACCTAAACAGATGATGATGAACCCTTGGGTCAAGTCTTGAGTAATAAGTACATATTCACTAAATATACAGGAATCAGAGGAAGAATTATATGGACAGGGAACAATGTAACAGGGATTGAAAAATAAATAATTGAATTATTCAAGAAACTTCAGATTTTTCATTGTGCCTGAAGTGCAAATGAAAGGAGAGAGAAAGGAGATGAGATTTTGTTAACAAGAGTTCAGAATGAATGAAAGCATAGAAGGCTGTTGCTCTATGCTTAGGAGTTTCAGGTAGTTTTTAAGTTTTCATATTTAAGATAGTTTCTTCATTGAGAACTTTTAAATTGAGCACTGGCATGATTAGATTAATAGTATTTCAGGGATATTAATCTGATGTCATCAATGAAAGATAGATTATAGGGGACCCTGTCTAAAGACTTGAAGAAGAACATATATTGTAAGAATATTTCAGTTATGTAGACATGATAAGGCTGGAGGAAGCTGGCAACTAAGTGAGTAGAAAAAGAGAATAAATCCAATCAAGGTCTAATCAGAAGACAGAAAAACTAATAATTTGAATGGAAAAAGTTTAATATAAAATATTATTACCTAGTAAGAAGTAAAGCTATCCTTATTTGCAGATGACATGATACTGTACATAAAAAACCCAAAGCACTCCATACAAAAACTAATAGACTTAATAAATGAATTCGGCAATGTAGCAGGATACTAAGTTAATGCCAAAAAATCTATGGCATTTCTATACACTAATAGTGAACTTACAGAAAGAGAGACTGAAAAAGCAATCCCATTTACCATCACACCAAAATAATTAAGATACCTAGGAAAAAAACCTAACTAAGGAGTTAAAAGACCTATACGCAGAAAACTGCAGGACACTGAAAAAAGAGATAGAGGAAGACATAAACAGATGGGAGAGCAAACCATGCTCATGGATTGGGAGAATCAACATCATTAAAATGTCCATACTACCGAAAGCAATCTTTAGATTCAATACACTACCCATTAAAATACCAACAACATATTTAACAGACCTAGAAAGAACTCTCCAAAGATTCATCTGGAACAAAAAAAGACTCTGAATAGCCACAGCAATCCTGAGAAAGAAGAATAAAGTTGGTGGGATCTCAATACCAGATTTCAAGCTATATTACAAAGCAACTGTTCTAAAAACAGCCTGTTATTGGCACAAGAACAGACACATAGACCAATGGAATAGAATAGAGAATCCAGATATCCACCCAAACCACTACGCTCAATTAATATTTGACAGAGGATGCATGAACATACAATGGAGTCAAGACAGTCTCTTCAATAAATGGTGATGGGAAAATTGGACAGATACATGCAAAAAAAAGAAACTAGACCACCAAATTACATCATATACAAAAATAAACTCCAAGTGGATACAGGACTTAAACATAAGATGGGAAACCATAAAAATACTAGAGGAATTCACAGGCAGCACAATCTCAGACATATGTTGAAAGACTTCTTCACTGATACTGCTCTAAGGGTAATGGAAGCTAAAGAGGAAATAAACAAATGGGACTACATCAAAATAAAAAGCTTTTGTACAGCAAAAGAAATCATCAACAAAACAACAAGAAAGCCCACTGCATGGTAGAACATACTTGCAAATGTTATCACTGATAAAGGTTTAATCTCCAACATCTACAGGCAACTTATACAACTTAATAAAAGGAAGATAAATGATCCAATAAAAAAATGGGCAACGAACTTAAATAGAACCTTTTTTTTTCATTAATGTATTACATGTATTCCTTTTCGAAAGACGACGGAAGGACAAGAAACACATGAAAACATGCTCAAAGTCACTATCCGAGAGATGCAAATCAAAACGACAATGTGATACCATTTCACATCTATCAGAATGGAAATCATCAACAAATCAACAAACGACAAATGTTGGCAAGGATGTGGAGAAAAAGGAACCTTCATGCACTACTGGTGGGAATGCAGTCTGGTGCAGCCACTGTGGAGAACAGTATGGAGTTTCCATAAAAAACTAAAAATGGAACTCCCATTTGACCTAGCAATCTCACTTTTAGGAATATATCCTAAGAAACTAGAAACACCAATCAGAAAGGATATATACACCCCTATGTTCATAGCAGCACAATTTGCAATAGCTACAATTTGGGAACAGCCTAGGTGCCTGTTAGCATATGAGTGGATCAGAAAACCATGGTACATTCACATAATAGAATTCTATACTGCCATAAGAAAGAAGCAATTCTTACAATTTTCAGCAACCCCGATGGAACTGGATAGCATTATGCTAAGTGAAATAAACCTGTCAATGAAGGAGAAATACCACATGATCTCAATCATTTGCGGATGATAAAGAACATTATCAACTGATGAACAACAAGATAGATATAGAGATAGTAAAGCATCAAACAGACTGTCAAATTAGAACAGGAAGGTTAGGGAGAGGTGGGGTAAATTAGAGATCAACCAAAGGACTTTTATGCATGCATATAAGCATAACCAATGAACACAAGACACTGGGGGTTAGGGTATGTCTGGGAGGAGAAGTGGGGGAGACAATGGGAAGATATGTATACATGTAATACATTAATAAAAAACAAAGAATGCACAATTTCTATAGATGCTGGGACATCCTTTGACCAAATTCATCACCCATTCTTTATAAAAATACTCAAGGAACTAGTAATTGAGGGGCATCTTCTCAACATAGTAGTAAAATATGCATATCTAAAGCTAGTACTCTATTTAATGGGAAAACATTATTGAATCTTTAGACTTCAAGATACATGTCCAAGAGAATTTAAAACAAATTCTTTCACAAAAATCTGTACATTAGATGTTCACACTAGCAACATTCATAATAGTGGAAACATCCCAAATGTTCATCAACTAAATAATTGAAGATGTGGATAAATAAATGGAAACAAATCAAAAAGTGGAAACATCCCAAATGTTCATCAACTAAGTAAATGAAATTGTGGATAAATAAAAAATGGTATATTCACAAAATGAAATCAAAAAGAACGATGGAGTACTGATACATGCTAGTATAGATGAAACTTGAAAACATTATGTTAAATGAAAGAAGCCAGACACAAGGAAAGTGACATGTGAATAGGCAAATAAATCTGTAGAGATACAAAGTAGGTTAGTGGTTAACTGTATTGCTAAGTTACAGAATTTCTTTTTAGGGTGACAGAAATGCTATGAAGTAAATGATACACTGAAAAACAACAACACAGAATTATATACTTTAAGATGATAAATTTTATGTCAGTTTTATCTTAATAAAAAAATTGATGTCCTGGCCAGTGTTGTTCAATGGTTAGAGTGTGTGCCTGAGCACACAGGGTTCTTGGGTTTGATTCCTGGCCAAGGGCACATATCTGTAGGTTCAATCTTCTGCCCTGATAAGGGCATATGCTGGAGGCAACCAATCAATAGGTCTCTCTCATTTTGATGTTTCTCTCTCTCCCCTTCCCTCCCTGCTTCCCTTCAACTCCCTCTAAAAAGATATGTCAATTTAAGTGATTTAGTTATCAGTGAACCCTTTCGTGATTAAGGGAATGCAAACTATTTAAATATCCTGAAGTAATTTCCCTCTTCCATGAGAGGGGATGAAATTTTAAGAACCTCAAGGATCTTAAAACAATTTCCAGAACATTTTGGGATCACTTTGCCTTCTACATTTTCTATCTGTAGAAATAGAACTGATGGCAAAAAATATGACTCAAAGTAACTAGAAAAGCCCAGTTTTCAAAAGAAAGGATCAAGTGTGATCTCTACCACAAAGTAAAACATAGATGAGAATTAATGCATTTGTAAAAAAAATTTTAGTGACTTTTTTCAAAATTTTAATTGAGAAGCATTTTGGTGGTTATTTAATTAATTACACAATTCAGTTAATTTGGGCCAGGAACTTTCTGAATGGAGACTTTATGAGGATTCATCTATAAAGCTGTGTATATACATGCCCTCTTTAAGAATTCCTAGAAATGTTTATTTGACTGTAAAGTCCTTGACTTAAATATGTGGCATGTAACCAAGCTACTTTTCTTTTTTCTTTTTAGTGAAAACACTCATTTTAAGACAGTGTTCTGTTTCAGTCTGAAAGCATTATTTGGCCCTTGTTTTGTTTAAGAGACTCTTGCCCTGGCATCCTTTAATAAGCCACTATTTGATTTCCGCTGGCCAAAATCCATCGATTAGAAGGCTCCTCTGGGAATTAATGGGGAAGTGTAAGGTCATGAGAGAAAGAAAAGATGCAATATCCAATTCCCACCACCAATCCATTGGCCCAGGCTTGTCTCACTAGTTTTGTGATAATCGTGCTCCTTCACCTACTCTTTGTTTATATCTAACAGATCCCCACTGAACAGAGAATAGCTAACTTAGCTAGGAGAAGTAAATTTGGCAGAGCCCTTCCATTAGAAGCTAATGATTAAATTCATTTGGTATTCTTTGTTCCATAATGACATTATTTATAAGGAATTCTTTTGGTGGGAATGTGGCTGCATTTATCACTAAATAATCTTTAGTTCTTGAAAATCCCTTAGCAAAAGCTTCTTATAAAAGAACTTTAAAAGGAATAAATCCTCTGAGATATTACAGGATTCTTGCTGTGTGCCTCCCACAGACTTGATGAGAATCTCTCAGCTCAAAGCCTGTATATTGCTTTGAAGATCCAATCCATGTGCCTGTAATTCAGAAGCAAAACAACAACAAAAAAAGGCAGCCATAAATATTTGTAACAGAGCTAAGGTCTGCATTGCTTTGCAATATTTTTGGCATGGTAAAGGAGAGGGAAAGCAGCCCTGTTTTTTAGGAGAATTTCAGTCTATCCATTAGGTGCAAGTAATTAGAATTCACTTTGGAGAACATGAATGGGGCAAAATTAGAGGACTAGGGTGGAAATGGAAATAAGAAAGTGGCAAAGCAAATAATGTTTTGACACCTGTCTTTTATTCTTAAGAAGCCATTTATATATTTTTCCATATAAGCCTCTGAAATGTAGCCTTCTCTCCTCCCCACCCCCAAAGGGCATAAGTGAACACCTGCCACGCTCTGCTTTCTGCAGCTGCCAGCGATTGCAACTTCCCAAGGTATGGCCTTGCAGCTGCCAGATGAGTGACTTTCATGATTGCAAAGTTCCTATTTTTAATCAGACTTACAGGAAATTGTGGGCATCTCTTTTATTTACTTGGTTTTAAAATGTTTCCTGAGTTTTTTCAGCAGAGAAAATAAATTGTAGACGATGTTATCTGTGTACTTTAAAAACTTTCTCTGTTGGGTGGTAGGCTCCTCTTTGTAATGTCTGTCATAGGGGCCTTGGAATATTTAACAAAAGTCCCGAGCCTTTCACTACAATTTTCTTTTTCTTTTCTTTGTTTTCACTACTGTTTTCTACGTGTGATTTTTTTTCTTCTCTTCAGGAGTCACATAAATAACCTAATTAATGAAATTTTACTGAGTGTATGTTGAATGGTATCAAGAGCTTTCTGCTACAACTCTGGTGTGGTTAGAAAAGAGCAAGGTCACTTCCTCTTAATTCCACCATGCAGAATAAATTCTCATAATACCAAGTCACCAAATGAAGGCTGAAGGTCAAGATTTTTAATGACTGCATTTTATCACATCTACGAGGCTGCTGAGAAAAGAAACCTGCTGATTAACACGCACCATCAATTGGATGACTGATTTCAGAGATGTTAAATGTAACAAAAGCGTGCATCTTCAAATTGATGAAAAGTAGTCATTAGTCCACAATTCTTCCCTGAGCACTCCATGTGCCTACGCCTTCAAATGCTTTGGCTAAAGAGTAGGATATGGCCCTGGGGTCAGGGTAACTTATGTGAATAAGTAGGATTATCACACATAGAACTAAAGGACATACAGCCACCTAAACACAATGGACAGGGCTAACATGGGAGTGATTTAGAGGAACAATAAAAACTGAGTGTTAAGAATAGTCCCATGAATGGAGGAGAGGATTCTAGGAAAAGACAAAAGCTTTGGTATCTGTGAAAATGATAGATAATATTATAGACAGTCAGACTCCCAAACCAATGGCCTGGGTTCAAATTCCAGTTTAGCCATATACTGGCTGTATGATTTTGGGCAACTTATTTAACCTCTTCCTGCTTCAGTTCTCCCATTTGTTAAAGGATACTAAATTAGTTACTGTGGTTATAATGTTAACACACAATAGCCAATCAGTAGGAATTAACTCAGAAAAACAGGAATAATGGCATGGAAAGGGCAGAGTTGGCTGGAACAAGAAGAGAGAGGTAGGGAGGGTGGAGGAGGGAGAAGTTGTGAGATACTGGGTTGGAGGTGACATCTCACTGGCCTCTTTACTATACCTTAAACACAGGAACATAGTGAGCTAGTTCCTTGGACTATAATTTCTTTCTCCTTAGCTAGCTATATGACTTTCTTCTTTATATTTCTTTTTGGCCTTTGCTAAAATGAAATCACATCAGAGAGATCTTTTCTGACTATCCTATATAAAGTGGTGCCACCAACCATTCCCTGTCACTTTCTGTCTCCCTTATTTTAATTTTAAAAAATAGCTACTACTACTTATTATTTTTTAAATATATTTTATTGATTCTTTACAGAGTGGGAGGGAGAGAGATAGAGAGTTAGAAACATCGATGAGAGAGAAGCATCAATCAGCTGCCTCCTGCACATCTGTGCCTGCAACCAAGGCACATGCCCCTGACCGGAATCGAACCCAGGACCCTTCAGTCCGCAGGCCGATGCTCTATCCACTGAGGCAAACCAGTTTCGGCTACTACTAATTATTTTTATATGCATATTTATTTAGCTGAGAGAGAAAGAGAATTATAATTCTCTGGCAACCAAAATGAAGGTTATAGGCAAATAAGACTCCAATAGACAAGAATAATAGGCAAGATTTGTAATGGTTACAAGACTTGGAGACATCTGAATTGAAGGGGCTCAAAATATGCCATCCCAAAATATGCTATTTTGTCATAAGCATTGTTTTGAACTAAAGGCAATTAAGAATCAGCAAATGGCCCTAACCAGTTTGACTCAGTGGATAGAGCATCGGCCTGTGGACTCAAAGGTCCCAGGTTCAATTCGGTCAAGAACATGTACCTTGGTTGCAGGCATATCCCCAGTAGAAGGTGTGCAGGAGGTAGCTGATCTATGTTTCTCTCTCATTGATTGATGTCTTTAACTCTCTATTCCTCTCCCTTTCTCTTTGTAAAAAAAAATCAATAAAACATATTTTTTTTAAAAAAAAAAAAGAAGCAGAAAATGCATTAAGAGCTCTTTGTCTTTCTCCTATCTGCTGAAAAGCAGGACATAAATTTCTCTTTGTAAAGGTGTTTCCCTCTTTACTCCTACATACTACAAGGAGAATAACCCTCATCACTGGTCACAGAAAGTCAGTACCAAATGGATCTGAAAAAGCAAACCTTACTAAAATAACCCTTGTTTTCCATTGTTTTTCTCTCTATATTTATTTACCTTCCACAAGTTGCTACCTGTTGAAACCCAAATTCTCTTTCCTTTGTCTTGTCACATCTCCAAAATTCATCACCTTTTGTTAAAATTGTGTATAATCTCCCAAGCCTAACTGCTTTTGGAGGTTTTCACTTCTTATCTGTGAAGTCTCTTCGTTGCATATGAGAATGATTTTAACCATGGCAAGCACACTGTTGTGCTGCAGAAATATGCAAGACCTGACTAGTCAGGGGCACTGACCTCTTTCCCCTTAGATTGTCTAATAAAAAAATGACAACAGCCAATATAACAATAGCCCTCTGGTGTGAATGAATCAGAATTATAACTCTTTGACAAGAGGGGATTGATTAGAAAAAATTACATACTTGGTGTTACTCAGAATTTTAGTAATTAGTTTATGTATATCATGAGGTGAGAGTTGAAAATTGCTGGCATATGAAATATATTCTCTTGTTATCTGTCTTTCATCAATTTAATTTATATGTCCTAGCACCTGAACCTAAGAGGGTAGAGGAAAAGTTATTTTCCTTCCCCTGCAGCATAAATAATACCATCAATGGATTCCACTGCCAAGGATATAGGTTCTACATTTAAAAAACAACAACAAAAATAAAATAATAAGACAAGAACAACTGTAGAACTCTTTGAAAGCAGAGACTATGTCAATTTTTTATGACCTCCATATCTCCTCATATCTTATTCTATGAGTGAATAAAGAAGAAGCATCTTTCTGAATGGAAATACCACCTTGGAAGAATAATACATCCTCTTGGCCCATTAATTGAAACCCATGGCTCACAAAGGTTTCGATCACTCACTGTGGTAAGTTATAACTGTCCTATATGATATAAAGGTTCTAATCTCTGGAACCTTTGAATAGTACTTTACCTGGCAAAAGAGCCTTTGCATATGTAAATTAAGGATTTTAAAAAATGAGATTAGTCCGGATTATCTGATGTAGTCCTGAATATAATCACAGGTGTCCTTAAAAGAGGGAGGTAGAGTGAGACTTAATGGCAGAAGAAGCCAATATGATCATGGAAGCAAGATACTGCTCTCCTGGCTTTAAAGGTAGAGGAAGAAGCCAGGTTCTAATAAATGCAAAGAATGCAGCTATGGAGAAAGGAAGAAAGCAAGGAAATTGACTTTTTCCTAGAGTTTCAGGAGTAGACATGGCCCTTGATTTTAGCTCAGTTTTCTTATGTCCAGAACTAGAGAGGATAAATGTGTCTTCTTTTAAGTCATCAATGTAGTGGTAATTTGTTATGGTAACCATAAGAAACTAATATACTCACATGGTGTCTGTGATGTTCTTCTAGACATCATACTTACAATGTCCTCTTTTCAGGGCTGCTGCAGTTCAAGACAACAATCTAGCAGAGTCTTAGGAGGTTTCTAATTTAATTTTGTTAAGGACTGAATTTTTTTTTTATACTTCACTCCATCGAAATGTCAAGTCTCTGGCTCAAAATTGTAGTTCCCGTTGTTTTTCAGCTTGTCATTCTTGAGTAAGAGAAGAGCCCAACCAATAAGGACTCTCTGAGTACCTACTATTTGCCCATATTTGAGGCATAGGAACTTTTGACATTTGGTCTAACCTTTATCATACTGGTAAAGGAATTGGGATGTGGAAGAACTCATATGAAAATTAATAAAGAAAACTTTGAAAATCAAAGTAATCTACATATAAATAGTATTTTTATTATCTAACCCTGTGTTAGAACCATGTAAAGGCTCCATAAACATAGTATTGAAATGACGTAATCCTTATTTTTAAGAAGCTTACAACGTAGGAAAGAAAATATACAGAAAAAAAAGAAATAATCCTATATAATAAAAGGCTAATATGCAAATTGTACCCTCAGAGTTCCACCAACTGGGTGTTTGACCACTTGCTATGACATTACATGCACTGACCACCAGGGACAGATGGAACAAAGGAAAACCCCAGCCAGTAGCTGGCAGCTGGGGGAAAGGAATGCCCAGGCTGCCCAATCGGCCCTGATCGCCTGCCAGGCCTAGGGACCCTACCCATGCACAAATTTCATGCACTGGGCCTCTAGTGTATTATAAAGTGCTGATAATTGAAACAGTATGATAAGTGGAATATCATAAAACTCTTAAGAATAGAATAATAATTTATTTTATAAGGGCCATTTCTAATAGTGGAGAAAGAACATACTATCAAATCATGATGATAAAATCAGCTAACATTTTGGGGAAAAGGCTTGATTTTCTACCACAAACCTTGTGTATATGTTACATGCCCTTGAGTCAACTCTGACTTCCGGTAACCTTATAAAAAAAATGTCAGTGTCAATGTTTTGTTCTCAATAGCCTTTCCCAGTTCCTGTAGACTTGTGTCTATGGCTTCATTTATGGAGTCAATTTGTCTCATGTTTGGTCTAATTTTTTTCCCTGCTGCCTCTTTTCCCCCCAGCATTACTTTCTTTTCCAAAGAATCCACACAACTTACACCTTACACCACATACACCTTACACCACACACCCAGAATCCATACACCTTACATGACAAAAAATTGTATTCTAAATGGAAAAACACATTATAAAATAAATTAAGAGAAGAAAATACAAGTAAATATTAATTTTAGAGTACAAAGACAGTAGAGTAAAAACAATGGAGAGAGAAATGGTATGAATTTAAAATAAAATAATTTGACCCTAACCAGTTTGGCTTAGTGGATAGAGTATTAGTCTGTGGATTGAAAGGTCCCAGGTTGGATTCTGGTCAAGGGCATGTATCTTGGTTGTGAACACATCTCAGTTGGGGGTGTGCTGGACATAGCTGATCAAGGTTTCTCCCTCATCGATGTTTCTAATTCTCTATTCCTCTCCCTTCCTCTCTGTAAAAATAAATAAAATATACTTAAAAAATATATATAATTGGATTACAAAAAATTTAAATTATGAGTTGCATGTTCAAAAAGAGATTATACAAATTTCAGAAATAATTAAATATGTATACTCTGTGTGTGTGTGTGTGTGTGTGTGTGTATAAAAATCTGGGAGGAAACACATATTAACAGCAGTATATTTTGTTAGTAAGATTACAGTAGTCTATATCTGTCCATCAATCTATCTAATCCTTCTATATAGATAGAAAGATAAACAGATAGGTAAGTATTTAATTTACTTGCTTCTTTGGTAATTTAACTCCTGCTAAATTTATTTAATTTATTTAATTATCAAAGTAACAAACACTTCTATAATATGAATTGAAGTTATAGGATTTAGTTCCATAATAGGATGGAATGAACCCTAAATGAAAGAACCACTTTAAAATTCCTTACTCATTCCTCGGTTTATTGCTAGGGATTTTATTGTTATTTTAAAGGCTGACTACTTTGAATGACTAGACATCTGCCTATAGATTATCTTTTAATTCCTTCCTTTTGTTTACAAAATAAATCTCAAATTCTAGTGTGTTTAATGTAAGTAATCTCTACTTTGAGTGATTTAAAGGATTTTTAATGTTGACTTTAGAAACAAACCCTGCATAAATGCAGTTCCACTACATTGAAGAGTTTTATTTAATTTAAGATGGAAAAAAACTACTTTGTTTTTCTTTCTGTTTTTATTAATTACATTAGAAGATTAACCCATTTAAGTTGGGGAGGACAGCACTCCTTGGAGGATGGCCTACAAATACTCCTCAGAGGAGGAGGCAGATTAAGCCCTAAGGAAAGGAGACCCGCTTTCCTATTGGGAGTGATTCTGTTTCAAGGTTTAATGATAGTGAAATAATCAGTTTGTGTGCTCTGAATGAGAATTGAGGAATGGAGGGTTGAGGAACAAAGGAGCAAGCCAGAAAATCACCGGACAGATTCCCATGATTGTTGATTCTATAGAAAGTAGCAAAAAAAACCCAAAAAGATCAAAGGAGGCCAATGGACATGGAGAAGGGCCACTTAGAAGAATAATGTCCAAAAGCCAGGGGGAACCCAGCATTCACTAGCCAATGAATCAGACCCAAAGAGTGAGAATCTTCTATTGCCAGAATTGGAGAGACCAGTGGCAATAAATTCTCTAGTAGATACTCATGGGAATTTGGTCCTTCCTGGGCCTCGCCATTTTCCTCATCATCAGGGCATGTGGCCAACTGTGTCATGAGACTAGGCTTGGTTCTTGTTACACTACTCAGTATGGACACCCCCTCCTCACAATGTCATAAAATATTTTTCAATTCAGAAGTTGTGTCTAGAGGGGTTGATAGTAGGAGAGAATTGAGTCCTTGCATTGATAGTGATCTGGCACCCAAATGAGTAGCTGGAAACATCTGGTCTGGGATATGATTACTAACATTCTTAAATAAGCTTTTTCTAACTTGTCTAAAAATATATATATATATATATATAAAAGGTAAATATGCAAAATGTCCCCTCAGGAGTTCAACTGAGAGACCAGTTCTATCACTTGTTATGACATGTGTTGACCAGCAGGGGTCAGCACAGAACAAAGGAAGGCCCCAGCCAGCAGCCAGGGAAGGAAGGCCCCAGCAGCCAGAAGGCCCCATTGGGCCCTGATTACCAGCCAGGCTTAGGGACCCTACTTGTGCACAAATTTCTTGCACTGGGCTTCAAGTTAAATAAGAAAAACCTTAAGCTATGCAATAAAATCACAGAACAAAATATAGTTTTAATTGTATATACATAAAAAAGCACCCAGATTCTGTTTCAAGAATAGAACATAATAAGCCAGATTAAAAAGTAAACAATATAATAGAGGAAATATTTGCAACAACTGTATCTCCCTTCCCTCCAAATGGTAGTAGTGTCTCTTATAATCTAGACTGACCACAGTGATGCTTGTGGTCATTTTGTTTTGGTTAATTGCTGGAATAATTAAGGATTAAGCTGCATTTTATGAATATATGCTTCCAGGGCTTTGAAAATTAGGAGATATTGATGGAGCTTTCCCTCTTTCAGTGGAAGACAAACCAGGATATAGGCTTGGCATCAATGAGAACACACTAGCTTAAGACAGAGCAGAATGAGAAATTGAGGAAAGGGAATATTGTAGTTTTTTATTGGACTTATTAATATAAACTAAGTGTAGATATCATTTTTGAAACTGTGAATTTTATAATGGGATGAGTTAATGTGTTCACATTTTGGGACTTCTCCAAGTTTTACTTAGGCATATTTTGAAATTTCCAATGAGAGATGTTGGACAAGGTAAGTAAATATAATTTGAAATAAAAAAGAATAAATACGATGAAATATAAGTATATTATAACTAGAGGCCAGTATATGAAAACTCATCACTCGGAGGGCATGTTCCTCAGCCCAGCCTGTGCCCACTCACAGTCTGAAAGCCCATGGGGGATGTCTGACTGATAGCTTAGGCCCACTCCCGGGGAACAGACTGAAGCCACAGTTGGGCCTCCCTCTGTGGGAGGCACCAGTGGGCCAATTGGGGAATGGTACTGGCTGGCGAGTGGCTGGCCTTACCCCCCTCTCCCATCAGCCTCCACTGCCGCTGGTCTCTACCCCCCGATTGCAGTCCCCCCGCCTGCCTGCTGGCACTGCCTTGACTGGCTTAGTGCTACCTGCTCACTGGCCCAGCCCCTGGCCAACCGGTGGTTCTGCTGTTCAGTCTATTTGCATATTAGAATTTTTTATATAGGATATATGGTTATCTGGATAGTAGGGTTATGAGTGCTTTTTATTTTTTATATTTTTCAAATTCCTCAATGTATTCTATATAATAAAGAGGTAATATGCAAATTGACCCTCATACCCTTGCATAAGATGACTGCCCCCATGTGGTCAAAGATGGCCACCACAAGATGGCTGGCAGGGGAGTGTAGTTGTGAGCCATCAGGTCATCAGGGGAGGGCATTTAGGGGTGACCCTCCTGAAGGAAGGGCAGTTGGGAGGGACCAGGCCTGCAGGGGAGGGTAGTTGGGGGCAGGACCAGCTGGCAGGAAAGGGCAGTTGGGGGCAACCAGGAGGAGGGCAGTTGGGGGTAATTGGGCTAGGAGGGGAGCAGTTAGGCATTGATCAGGCTGGCAGAGGAGTGTTTAAGGGCAATCAGGCAGGCAGGCAGGCAGCTGAGCGGTTGGGAGCCAGCAGTCCTGGATTGTGAGAGGGATGTCCCACTGCCAGTTTAGTCCTGATCCCACAGGTATCAGGCCTAAAATGGCAGTGGGACATCCCCCAGGGGATCCCAGATTGGGGAGGGTGCAGGCTTGGATGAGGGACACTCCCACCCCAGTGCACAAATTTTGTGCCCAGGCCTCTAGTAGTATAATAAAAGCAAATTAAAAACATTTTAAATGCTGACTAATTCACAGCATTGAAATGCATCTTATTTTCCCACAGTAATATTTGTCACTTAAAAACTGTTACACTATATTGATTTATTCAGTGAGGGATATGAATTATATGAAAGTTATATTTTTCAAATTCCTCAATGTACATATCCTATATAATAAAGAGGTAATGTGCAAATTGACCCTCACACCCTTGCACAAGATGGCTGCCCCCATGTGGTCAAAGATGGCCACCACAAGATGGCTGGCAGGGGAGTGTAGTTGTGGGCCATCAGGGCATCAAGGGAGGGCATTTAGGGGTGACCCTCCTGAGGGAAGGGCACTTGGGAGGGATACAGTCTGAAAAACATCAGCCTCCTAAACTCCCAGCCTTGTACATTCTCCCTCTTTGCATTCCTTCTAAATAGGGTAATGACCTTTTTGCCTTGATGTGAATTCTTTCATACTGTCAGGTTGCTGGATTTGCTTAAGACAAGAAAACAAAATGAGTAAAGGGAATGAAGAAAAAGTGAAACAATGAAAAAATGTTTAAAAGATCACAAACAAATCTTAATCTCACTTGAAGACAATTAGTCAATGTTATTTTCCTTTTAATAAAATGTGTGGAAGGAGAAGATTCCCATCTCCCACCCACTCACCTCCCCACCACCATCTCTAGAGGACCATGAACTATGCCTAAAATAGAGCTGTGAGTATATTTATTTCTGTTTAGCTTCCAGAAATTGCATTTGTACCAGGTGATTCCAAGATAGCAAAGGTTATCCTAAAAGCTGGTCAATAATTTATATGAAAGAATTTGTGGAATTTTGTTGTTCCTTGATTTTGTTATTGAAAGGGAGGGAAAAAAAACACACAAGCAAAAGCCCTCAGAACTTTTCAAAGTGAATGTTACAGCAGGTTCCAACTTTCCAAACACTGCCATCATAAGCATGTGTGTTATAAGGCAGTATGCTCCTGTGGTTTGTTCTGTGGCAAATGTGCCAAAACTCACCAGCCTGAGGTTGCATTGTTATTTGCTAAAGAGAAACAGAAAGAATAAAACTGGGATAGGGTGGAGGTGTTTGTTTTGTTTTTAATTTCCTTGCTTGTTTTCACAGTTGTTTTCCAACTTGGCCATAACTTGCCCTTGTTTCTAGAAATTGGTTAGCCCTCTCAAGGGTTTACCATAAAAATATAACACAGCTTTGGATTCTCTGAGTAATTTTAGGTGATGTTCTAGCTCACTAAGATGAGATGAGGACATGAAGGAAAAAAAAAAAAAACACCCACAAAACTCTGAAGACTCTAGAACTTCTAAAGAATATAATTGGTTTGGTTACCTTCTGGAATTTAAATGCCCCTTGTGTTTGATACCTAGTATGCCTTCTGGTATACTAGGGGTCCCACAATATAGCCCAGATTCCTTCTATTACTGCTTTGGCAGCTTCAGACATGGCATAGGATGACCCAACAGGATGCTTTCTCCTGGGACTTTATATCTTAAATGTGACCCAAAGACAAGGGCACAAATGTATCTAATGTCCCCAATCCCAGTTCCTCTGTTCCTATCCCCCACCCCACCCCCTGTCTCTTTCATGTATCTTCTTTTTTTTAAAAAAAAATCATTATTTATAGTGACATTTCATTGATGTGCAGAGAAGTGCTATATTTCAAATTATTGAAAGTAACCACCATCCATCCCTTTGTCAACACTCCTGTTATATCCCTTCCTGGTTGCAGTTCTCTCTTCAGCAAGGGTAACTATTAGCCTTTAGTAATTACTCTTTTGCTAATTTTATCACTCAAAGATGAATTTATAAACAGTATAGTTTTGTTTTGCCAATTTTTGAATTTTATCTAAATGAAATCTGGTATGAGTTCATTTGTAACTGATTTCTCTTGCTCAGCATTTTATCCATGAGGTTGAGTGAAATTGTAGTACATTTCATTACATTGCTATTAACATTTCATTGTATGAATAAAATACAATACATTCATTCATTCTACTGCTAAAGGCTATCTGTGATGTTTGCCCTCTTCTAAATACTGCTATAAACAATCTTGTACATTTTAATCTAAGGAGTCTTATTTAAGGGGAAAGGTGGGTAACCAAACAAGCAATATTAAACACAACATAGTAAATGCTATAATGGTCGATGTACACAGAGTAGGAAACTAGTAATTTGGCCTGAGAATGGGGAGTTGGGGCAAAGAAAGCTTCCTATTAATAACAGCAGTTGAGAGGGGCTTCACAGTTTGAATAGGAGTTCAGCAAACAAACATGGGAATAGGATATAGGGCATGCCGAAAAGAGGTAAAAGTCTGAGGAGAAAAATTACAGAAAGATGAGAGTAAGGAGACCAGTTGGAGTACTTGAGTTGGGTAGTAGAGAATTAGATTGAAGTCAGATTGTAAAAGGATTTTATGTAATGCTAAAATGTTTAGAATTTACTTTATAATCTGATAGTCACTACAGTTTTTAATCAGAGAAGTGAGTAGAACTTTACAAGCCTATCTAATAAAGACAGAAAGTTTAACAAGCCTATCTAATAAAGATAGAATATGCAAATTGACTGACACTCTACAATAAAGATGGTGGTGCCCACAGCCAATAAGAGAATATGCAAATAGATGTGACAAAGATGGTGGCAGCTGGTGATGCTTGCATCATCACCATGGTGATGACACAGGCATTCCATTCCGCTCCGGGTTTCTGGGCAGCATGTACACGCAGGCATGGAACAGCCAAGGTGGGGTGGCATGCCTGCTATGAGGGGAGGGATCTACAGGATGATCCAGAGCAAAGGCGGAAGGTGGCTCTGTCCGGAACAAAGGTGAAAGGCAGTAGCCAGAGTGAAGGCCCAGGTCCCAAGTGCCAGAGGGAAGCAAGTGCCAGCAGCCAGGGGAAGGAAGGCCTATTCTTGCACAAATCTTCATGCATCGGGCCTTTAGTAGAATAATAATGAGCTGTGATATATGGATCCTATTGGAAAGAGAAGAGAAACAAAGTAGATATAAAGCTATACCTGAGTCTTTGCCAGAGGATTAGGACCAAGCATATCTTTTCTGTGCTAGCTTCATTTTTAGACAAGGCTTCCATTGAGGTCATAAGACCACTGTAGCAGCTCTTGACCTTGTATCCTCTCTTAAGATCCATAAGAAGAGAAAGAGTTTCTCTTCCATAGCTAAACTGCTACTGGTTTATCAGAAAAGTAAGAAGAGGATGGGAGGCAAAAATTAAGATTTATCCATTTGAAATGGGGAAATCATTTAGGAAGTGGTTAAACAGATTAGATAAGTTGTTAGAACAATTAAATGAAAAGAAGGGGATGAATAGGAGATATGATCGAATTTGACAATTGATATATGTGGGGAGCAGTAAGGGAAGAGAAGGCTAAGATGACTCTAAAGGTGGGGGCCTGAACATTTGGGAGGATGGTGTTGTCATTTAATGAGATAAGAAATACAGGTGGAAGAACAGGTTTTGGGGGGACAGATAAGTTTTGTTTTGGACCTGCTGAGCTTGAAGTCCTGGCAATCTATCTCTGTGGAAAGGTTGACCAGGCAGATGGAAGAGTCAGTCTGTAGGAGGCACAATACCCTCCATGCAGCTTCCTCATAAATGTTTATTAAATACAAAATAAACAAAGATGAAACCAGTTTCTATGTTAGCATTCCCACAGTGATATTTACTGGTTGGGTCCTTGCCAAAGTGAAGCTTGAATATATCCAACTTAAAAATAATTGCTTACCACTTCTGTGCCCTTCCATATGCTTCTCCTTCCAGTTATTAGTACAAGTGTCTTTTTAAAAAATTAAGATTGTGAAAATAAAAAAGCACCACTCAAATACTCTGTCGTACTTGCTCTAACATTTTTAATTACTGGAAGAGAGGAATTATAAAAACTTTTTCAACAGAGGGACTGAACTTGGCCTTGAAGTGAGCACCTTATCTTGCTTCATTGTGCTGTGTGGTTACTACAACCCTAGGTCTCATACTGTTAGGGACCATTAAAATGAATTGCTATAGGTTGAGTAGCCTATAAACAACAGAAATTTGTTACAGTGTAGATGCTGGAAGTTCAAGATCTGAGTGCCAGCATGGTCGTGTTTTGGTGAAAGCCCTCTTCTGAGTTACAGACTGGTGTCTTCTCATTGTATCCTCACATGGCAAGTGTTAGATTTGATAGAGCAATTGAATTGATACCCCTCCCCCAGTAACTGGCTTTTCAGGTCATTTCACTATTGACATTCTCATTTAATTTTCTACCCACTGGGTAGGCGTAAAAAAGTCTCCACTCAGAAAAAATCCCACCAAAAGTCCTTTAAAAGCTGCTGACTCCTGTCACTGGGTGCTAAAGCCATCCAGACTCAGCCACCCGGTATGTGGATGATTGAATACATTCATAATCCCTCACCACTCTGGCCTCCTGTGTTCCTCCTTCAAGGACTTAACAGCAGGGAGATTTCTGGCCTCTTCTCTTAACATGTTAAGCACCATGTCAGTCACTGATGACTGACACTATACTATCCATCCAGACCGATCAGTCACTGGTGCTGCCAACATATTGATGAAATAGAATATCATGGACCAAACGGAAAAGAAGACAAAATAGGCTTGGTGCTTAATGTGTTAAGGGCACTAAGCCCATTCATGGGGACTCCACCTCCATGACCCAATTACCTCCCAGAGTTCTCATCTCCTAATACCACCATTGGGTTTAGGATTTCAACATGAATTTGGGGGGAATAGAAACATTCAGTCAATCCCACATACTTCAAAGATTTTGTTTTGTTTTCAGAATATCCTAAATAATCCTATATAATAAAAGCCTAATATGCTAAGTGTCTGGTCATCCAGTCAGCCATTCAATCAAAGCACAATATGCTAATGATATACTAAGGCTGCTCAGCTGCTCACTATGACATGCACTAACCCCTGTTGAACATCCACTGTGACATGCACTGACCAACAGTGGCAGATGCTTCAAATAGTAGGTTAGCTTGCTGCTGGGGTCCTGCTGATTGGTACTAAATGAGATGGGCTGGACATGCCCTGGAGCCCTCTCATAGTCCCTCCCTAGCTGGCCAACCTCCCGAATCTCTCCCAAGCCCCAATTGTCCACTGGTGGGGTCCCTCCACCTGGCCTGAGCCCTGTCATAACCCAGGACCCCTCTGGGGATGTTGGAGAGCCAGTTTCAGCCCAATCCCACAGGCCAGATGGAGGGACCCGACTGGTGCACAAATTTGTGCACTGGGTCTCTAGTATTAGATAATAGGTTCCAGTTGGGGTTTTGGAAATACGGTTAGTATTGATGTGGTTGCTCATGTATATTAGTAAGAGGATATCCTGCATTCATTTTTCCTCCAAGTCACATTCATAGGGTAGGGTTGAAATGAGTCTCCAATAATAACAATAACAACAGCAAAAATCTTTCATTTCAATCTGGAAGTAGTAGAGGCTGGCAATTCCATTCTTAGGCTGCATTCCACAAATTCCTGTTCCTCCCCGCCTCACTCCCATTATTGTATTTTCTGTGTGTTTATCTCTTGTATTGAAGTATCACCCCCTCAGAAGCCTGGCTAAACTTTGTTAGATGAGTGTTTTACCAAGATTATAAGGAACATGCCATAAAAACACTTGTTTATCTGGTCAGGTCTCTAAGGGGTCAACACACAGAATACTGATCTTACCTTAGTTTGTCTTGTGTAGTGGGGTAGTGGCTTGCCAGACCAATTAGAAACTGAGGTGATTTACCAGAAAGGGAAAACAATATTAAACATTTTTCCATAATCCTAGAACCAAAATCTAGCTCTAGCATGTTTTTTCCCAATTGGACTCTATTTGAAAGATTCTCTACTACAGTTTTCTTTTAAGTTTCTTAAGAGTTTCATTTTCACCCTGTCCCCCTTCCCCCAACCTACTCATCCCAGCCAGGTGCCCAGAATACCACAAGAAGGGAATTTTTTACTCACCCTTGCAAAAGTGAAGCTCTATAATAGGATACATTCTTCTCTGACTAATTTCTTCTCAACACATGTTGACGCATTAGAATTTGTGAGAAGAAATTTAGCAAAAGTCATTGGCTTTTACTGCTTCCTTTTGCAAAAAAAATTCTTTTCTTCTTGACAAATTAATTGCACACTAGGTACCATGTAATTCCACACCCCTTTCAAGAGTGCCTATCAGGAAAGAAGCATTGGAAAGCCCTTCGGTTGGAAATCATAAAAAGTAAGAAACTCATTGGGGGGGAATCCTGTTAGCACTTTTTGATGGCTGCAAATAACGTGACTTGGTAAGAATGAGGGGGACTCTTTTGAAGAGAAATATGGGATGGACCTTACTTAGAGAAAGTGTGAAAATGCAACTATAGCTGGAGGGCAACCCAGCAGGACTTCTTTCAATCCATCTATGAAATAAGGTTGTTTATTCCTCAGGGCTGTTTTTCATATTGATGCAGAGGGAAGCATTCTTCCTCATCTCAAATGAAAAATTCTGGTCATTTGAACTTTTTCTTGTATTTTCCATAAATTGTCATTTTTTTTGTGTTTTGCTACTAAGATGGGATCTGTGCCCTGTAAGGGGCAGCCCAAATTCTTTTTTTTTTCCTATGAATTGCTCTCAGAGTCCCCCATAGTGGTGTGTGAGTGTGTGTGTGTGTGTGTGTACCTCTTTAGCTCTCTCTCTCACTCTAACATCAAGGTGTTCCATCGTGACACAACCAAGATGGCAGCACAGGTAGACACTTGTACTTGCTGCCCCTCACAATCACATCAAAACTCCAACTAAAAGACAAAACAAATATCATCCCAAACCACAGGAAAGCTGTTTGAGTGAAAGTTCTACCACTAGAAGGAAAGCAAAAAGCGCATTGAGATGGGTAGAAGGTGCAGAGGTATGGAAGTGCAGAGGTATGGGGGCACGTGCCAACTAGGCTGGCAACTGGGTACATTGTTGTTTCTTCAATCCAGAAGAAGAGACATGCTCCTGATTGCTCTGAACTTCAGTTCCAGGCAAGACTCTGGGGACTGAGATTCATAAGGCAAAAAACTGGACTGTCTGGCATTAGGACAGGAAACACTAGGGTGGCTTTCTCTCAGAGGTGCTCACAGTGATCATTGTTCCTGCACGGGACCATGGGACACAGTGGCCTGCAGACCTCTCTAGGGCAGGGCTGACTGGCAGCCATTTCTGTTTGCTCTCCCCTGGTGATTCCCTAAGACCCCCACCCACCCAATTTACAACCCCACTCAAGTTGTGAGCATAAGTTTTTGCATATGAATGGCCTTCCTTTTACAACCTAAATCCTAACAAACTGCAGCTGTGTTAGAGAGCTCCAAAGCTTCCAAAAGAAGGCCTAAGACCTCCGCAGCAGCCTGCATTGCTTCAGAACTGGGGCCTCATCTGGGCACTTCCAAACCCCAAACAGAGGAAGAATATGAAGATCTCTCTGTAGCTCCTGCTGGCTGGCCTCAGGCAGTGGCTGACTTTGCACCTCCTTAGATATCTAAGACCCAGTGTACCTACCCAGTGGTCAGTGTGAGACCATAACAGATTTAAACTCTTCACATCCATAAGAGACACACTCAAGGGAAAAACTCAGTTGAGTACCAAAGACCCACTGAAGCAGGTCCTGCCCCATAAGGGTGTCTCTAGCACAGCAGTTTTCCCCTTGTAGACATAGCTGGTCATCATAGCTGATTGGCCTGGGGCTCAATTCCTCCCAGTGATACCAACAGCAATCAAGGCTTAATTACAATAAGACTGTGCAAACAGCCCACATAAGGGTGCACCAAGAGTGTCCACCTCAGGTAATTGGGGAGGCTGAACCACTGAGCCCTTTAGGATACCAACCACATATGGCATCTACACAGGGAAGCAGCTGAAATGTGGAGACAAAGAAACATGTCACAGCCCTGGCTGGTTTGGCTTGCTGGATAGAGCCTCAGCCTGCAGACGGAAGAGTCCCGGATTTGATTCCAGTCAGGGGCATGTGCCTTGGCTGTACAGGAGTCAGCTGATCGATGTTTCTCTCTTATCAATGTTTCTAACTCTCTATTCCTCTCCCTTCCTCTCTGTAAAAAAATCAATAAAATAAAAAAAGAAACATGTCACAAATGAAAGAAATGGAAGAAAGCAAACTACTGGTTATAGAGTTCAAAACCACAGTTATAAGGTTACTCAAGAATCTTCTAGAAACCTCCAAGAAATTGAGTGATACCCTTAAGGATATGAAAAAGGACTGATCATAAACTAATCATACACTGGCTGAAATAAAGAACAATATGCAGAGACTCATAGCAGATTAGAGCATCCCAAGAATCAAGTTAAAGATTTGAAATATGAAGAAGCATAGAACACCTAACTGGAAAAAAAAAAAGAATCCAAAAATATGAAGATAGTGTAAGGAGCCTTTGGGACAACTTCAAGTGTACCAAGATCCAAATTATGGGGGTGCAGCCATGACCAGTTTGGCTCAGTGGATAGAACATCAGCCTGGGGACTGAAAGGTCCCAGGTTCAATTCCAGTCAAGGGCATGCACATTGGTTGTGGGCTCATCCCCAGTGGGGGGCGTGCAGGAGGCGGCTGATCGATGTCTCTCTCTCATCGATGTTTCTGGCTTTCTGTCCCTTTCCCTTCCTCTCTGAAAAATAAATAAAATATTTTAAAAAATTATGGGGGTGCAAGAAGAAGAAAGAGAACAAGATATTGAAAACCTATTTAAAGAAGTAATGACAGGAAACTTTCCCCACCTGGTGAAAGAAATAGACTTACAAGTCTAAGAAGCACAGAGAGCCCCAAACAAGAGGAGTCCAAAGAGGACCACATCAAGATACATCATAATTTAAATTCCAAGAGCAAAAGACAGAGAATCTTAAAAGCAAGAGAAAAACAGTTACTTAGGCAGCACTCATATGATTATCAACTGATTTCTCAACAGAAACTATGCAGGCCAGAAGGGAGTGGCAAGAAATATTCAGAGTGATGACTAGCACTACACAACCTATAACCAAGATTACCAGCAAAGCTAACATTTAGAATTGAATATCAGATAAAGAGCTTCACAGATAAAAAGCTAAATAAGTTCATCACTACCAAACCAGTATTTTATGAAATGCTGAAGGGTATTGTCTTAAGAAGAGGAAGAAAAAGGTAAAGATAAAAATTATAAACAACAAAGTGACAACAAATACATATCTATCAAAAGTGAGTCTAAAAATCAAGTGAATAAAAAATCTGAAGAATAAACTGGTGAATATAATAGAATTGGGGGCATAGAAAGGGAGTGGACTGACAATTCTTGGGGGGAAGGGGATATGGGCAGTGCAGGAAGGGATTGGACAGAAATCTTACACCTATGATGACAGTGTGGGAGGTGATAAGGGTAGGGGGGGTGGGAACCGGGTGGAGGGGAGCTATAGGAGGAAAAAGAGGAACAATTGTAATATGAACAATAAAGATTTATTTTAAAAAACAAAAAATAAAATAAAAATAAACGCAGACCAGAAGAAAACAAGAAAAGGCTTAGTATAGAAGAAGCAACAGGAAAGTCTAGG
Organism: Lasiurus borealis; assembly: GCA_004026805.1. Taxonomy (NCBI): domain Eukaryota; kingdom Metazoa; phylum Chordata; class Mammalia; order Chiroptera; family Vespertilionidae; genus Lasiurus; species Lasiurus borealis. The sequence continues at coordinate 3,572 of PVJN01025646.1, read as the reverse complement.
CTGGGCTGCTTTGGCTCACTGGGAAGTCAGAGAAAAGAGGGTCTTAGACATCAGATTCAGTGGATAAGCCTGGACCAAGCTGCTGTTACCCATTGCTCCCCTAGATGCAAGCATCCTGGAGTCCTTTAGGATTGGGAGATGCATGACTATGGGGGAAAAATGAGGGGAGAAGCAGAGAAAGGGAATGGTGTGGGCTGCTCCCCAGAGGAGAGCATGCACTGGGTCTTTTGTCTTGAGGCCTTATCTCTTTCTCCAAGGCAAGGATCTCAGGGGAGTTCTCATGGAAGAGTTTCAGCAGAACATTCATCAGTTTTCTAGGTGTGCTCCTCTAGGACTATGGTCTCCACAGATTGGTCAGTGTCAGGGCAGGAGGTCATTAAGTCATTGCAGCTGGTCCTGATGTCACCACATGTTTTCGCTGCTTCTCTAAGTCTAGAAGCTGAAATATAGTTGAGGCCTAGATGTTAACTCTAGGGAGGTGACCTTCTATATTTGCTGTAAATTGCTCTGCAGTTTGTTTAGCTGTCAGTCTCAGTTTTCTCTATTTCATTTGTCCTCCCTTACTGACTTGCCTCAGAGTGAGCTGGAAGGGCCCAGCAATCTACATTTAAACCAAGGGTGGGAAACCTTTTTTTTTCTGCCAAGAGCCATTTGAATATAACATCATTCATGGGCCATACAAAATTATCAACTTAAAAACTAGCCTATTATATTTGGTTACACATTTAATCAATTCGCTCCTCATTCCTTGGCAAGGCCTGACCAATGATTTCTCAGGCCTTATACCACCATATGTTCCCCATCCCTGATTTAAGTAAATGCTACACATGATTATAAAGCACCTTCAAGTTAAGTGCACAGTTGAAAAATGTACTGAGCTGTTAATTTTTCTTTTTTTATTTTCACAGAGTGGAAGAGATAGAGCCCTTTCTGAGTTTTCTTAGAGTCAGCATGTTGCAATATGCTTGAAATAACCAAACTTTTCTTTTTGTCCCCAGTGTTATTGAGGTATAACTAACATGTAACATTGTATTAGTCCAAGGTGTCAATTTCTTGACAGTAAGGGGTTAATGAGTGGGTGGCAAGAAAGTGGAGACAGGACATATTGGCTCCACCTGGTTTTTGGTGGGTTTTGTTTCCCCAAGTATTTTGGTAGTGAAGGATAGGGTTAAAAAATAAGGTGAAATTCTGCCTCTTCATTTAAATTATAATAGTGATGAGGACAACATCAACAATGCCAGCCATTTCTAGTATATTTTTCTTAAATTCTTATAACAAATTGAGAGATAGGTTGATATTATTTCTCTCTATCCAAGAGAAAAAGATTGTTAAAGACTAAAGTCACACAATAAGTATCTGAGCTGAGATTTGAACCTAGGGTTTTTCACACTATGCCAAGTTACCTCTCCTCTGATCTTTTTCTCCCATCAAAGACAGTAGGACTGGCAGGAAATTTAGAGAAGATGAGTGCTAATCTACTTGTCCGCTGAAATCTAGGTTCAGCAGTATCACTGAATGATCCTAAATCACAGAGCAAGTTATTGGCATGGTTGGAGTTGGAAGCCAGAGAGCACTAGGCTAGGGTTCTTTCTAATATGCCATCTTGAGGTTCCTTCTCCAACTACAGGGACACTTGTTACATAATGTTCAAATTATGTAGGAATGTAACTAATCCACATTTTTTTTGGTATTTGATCAGATGTAGAATATAAATGAGGAAAGCACTTAATTAAAAACTCAAGAAATGGGAGGACTGTCATACACAGCAACAATGAAATGCAGGGTGTGTGAAATTTTAAAAGACTATTATGGATATGAACTAGCTTTTTACATCTGCTGAGATCAGTTCTGTATTACAGTTAAACAATTCCAGAGTTATGGGGCATTCATGTTTGATTGAATTGAGGATTTGGTAATTACTAATCTTCCCGACTAATAGTTTCATGTGTGAATCAAATAAAAGTTAAAGGTTTGTTGTATTTCTACTTGGCTCCAAACACCTCTCTCTGTTTTTCAGCAAAGTGGTGATCAAAGCAATCTACTCATCATTTCAGATTTTATCTTTTCAAAAGTCATTATTTAAAATTCATTTACAGAAAAAAATAGCATGAGTAGAATTTCTTGACTTAAACACCTGTCATTTGAAAGAAGCTTTAAGACTGTATAAGTAAAATACAGATTGTAATTACAATTTTATGTTCTAATTATAAGTATTTCAGAGCTCTGGTATAAAAATATAGAACATCGCTAAATGATGCTACTAAAAGACTCTAATTTAATATAGACCTAAAATTTTTAATTTGACCTAAAAATTTTAAAGGCTAACAAATTAGAATAATCAGGTCATTGAAACAAATTTAAAGATTCCAGGTTGAAGTCCTTATGTTGCTAAGACTTTGCTGTCCTGTGAATCAATCATTTTAATGACTGTAGGTGGCACTCTTGGTAGCTTATGGGGCACCAATTCCCATATACTACATCCTTAGTCTGCTTTCCTCTTCCAACAAAAACCTCATTTTATTTTATGCTTCTGCCTTAGAATAGCTATATGGCAGATGGTGGGTCTTGATTGATTTTAGCCAGTTATGTTGATCCTATTCAACTTGCTAATAATTGGCTGAAAACATGGTCAGTTGACAGAGTTGTGTCCTTAGAAACATGAGGGTAAGCCTATTGGAAGGACTTTTGGATAAGGTATTGAAAATTACAAAGGAAGAGATGGCTGGTTGTGTGCCTCTGGGTGTTGTGGGTATGAGCGAGTCCACTTTAGGAGGACAAAGGAATCACAGTGAAGCAGAACCTGGCCCTGATCCTCTGTACCCAAGATACATGGAAAAATGAACTTCTAAAACAACTAGAGACCTGGTGCATAAAATTCGTGCACTGGAGGGCTGGGGATCTCTCAACCCGGCCTGCACCCTCTTGCAGTCAGGGACTCTCCCAGAGGACATCTACCTGCTGGCAGTCAGACATCCCTCTTGCAGTCTGGGGCTATTGCAGTCCGGGACCCCTCACTCTTTACTGCCCACTTGCAGCAGAGGCAGAAGAGGTTCCTGCCACTGCCACTGTGCTCACCAGCCTGGTTTCTGGCTGAGTGGAGCTGCTCCTATGGGAGCATACTGACCACCAGGGGGAAGCTTTTGCATTGAGCATCTGCCCCCTATTGCTCAGTGCACATCATAGAGACCAGTAGTTCTACTGGTCTGCCGTTTGATCAAATTGCATATTAGAGTTTTATTATATAGGTTAGTTCTCAAGGTTTAGCATTCCTCAAAATTGTTACCAACCAAGGACTTATTGCCTAATGCACATAAGAGCCAATATATTACTGCACTGGCTTTTGAGAAAAGAAGGCCTTTAAGTCTTAATGTGTTTCTCAGCACATGCCCATAGGAATTAAAATGCTTTCAGCTGCAAGTAATTGAGACTTCAAGATGTTTCAAGCCTGATTTATGTTAAACTGACCAGAGAGAAACATTCTATCCTGCTCATCCTTTCCATTAACAATTACAATCAATAAACACAAGTTGATCAAAATCTTGAAGCATAACCTATTTCTGGAGTAAAGACCA
>PVJN01025645.1:0-29811 GCA_004026805.1 Lasiurus borealis | reverse complement strand
AGGTCCCATTAAATAGCCAAAAACCCGAACCCCAGCTCTCTGGTCCAGTGCCCCCACTCTAACCCCCTCTGCCCCCCGTCTAGAAATTCAGCGGCGGGAACATAGAACAAAAGTTCTTTGTCAGCGTTACCAAGGAATCCTCAGGGAGCGCCCTCTCCTCCCATATCAGCATCCCTATCTCCTCCGCTCCCACCCCTCCTCCACCCCAGACACAGGGGACCGCACGTCTCAAATGTCCAGCTGGACACTTCCGTGCAAATCACCCGTCACTAGCACTTGGGGGACTGATTTTTCTATCGCTTTAAGAGTGCAGGGGCTTCTGCCAAGTCAGTGACATCAGGTGCAGGCAGTGGTTCTCAACCTTCCTAAGGCCGCGACCCTTGCATACAGCTCCTCATGGGGTGGTGACCCCCAACCATGAAATGTTGCTACTGTGATGCCTCGTGATGTAAATATCTGCATTTCCCGATGGTCTTAGGCGACCCCTGTGAAAGGGTCGTTCGACCCCCAAAAGGGTCGCGACCCACAGGTTGAGAACCGCTGGGTGCAGGTGACTGATTCTGAGTTTTACGAAGTTAATCTGGATGGGAACGCGGCCTGAGAAGCGGAGGACACGAGAGAAACACCGTTTTGCTGGAAATCTCCACCTCAGCGTATGAACTGTATGTTGGATCGCGTTTCCCTGATGATGCCCGTTGGAGCATCAAGACCTCACAGCCGTGGGGGAGGCAGGGACCGGGGGTCAGGGGATGAGGATTGCAGGCCGGCTCTCTCCAGCTGCCTGTTGCTTTCTGCCCGAGATTATTTCCCAGTTTCTCTCCTGGAAACATCCCAACTCTGCTCGGACTCCCTCCCCATTGCCTCAAGAGTTACGAAGACCCGGTGAAAGAAGCTATTTGTTTCTTTTGAAAGTATAAAACGATGCTCTCAGTACAGGATAACAACAGCGTGATCCTCTCCTTTCGCCTTTCATCCGCGCGTGCCTTATCCGCTTTATAGCTTTCTGCTCTTTTTCCTTTTCTAAGGGGGACTTCATTCACTGGGCTGTCTGCTATGTAAGTAAGCTATTCAACTGTGAACACAAACCCCAAGTGTTTCATAGTGAAGACTGTCATTCAAGGTACAAAGCGCAGGGATGCCTCAGTTCGTTTCAGTCCAGTTTTTTATTTTGTGTTTTTGTTTGTTTGTTTGTTTTTACTTAATCTAAATTCTTTCATTGTTGCCTGTCCATTCAGGTAAGAAATGTAAACCACTTCTGATTTTGGATTAAAAAAAAAAACAAAATTTCTTAAGCACCTGAGAAGCCCTGAAACAAAGGAAGATAAAATAATACTTGATTTGCACACAATGTTTAAAGAGCCAGGTGGAAGTTTTGTTGACCTTCCGGTTAAAAGCTCTCTCCCTTGCAGTTGAAGTGAGCAGGCCAATCTACAGCGAAAGGGTTCAGTTCTTTGACCATAGGGCCTTACATAGCAGGGCCTAAAGATGACAAAGAATAAAAATGTCTCCTCCACTGTTTTTTTTAAAATATATTTTATTGATTTTTTACAGAGAAGAAGGGTGAGAGATAGAGAGTTAGAAACATCGATGAGAGAGAGACATCGATCAGCTGCCTCCTGCACACCCCCCACTGGGGATGTGCCCGCAACCCAGGTACATGCCCTTGACCGGAATCGAACCTGGGACCTTTCAGTCAGCAGGCCGATGCTCTATCCACTGAGCCACACCGGTGTCGGCTCCTCCACTGTTTTTAATTTAATTCAATTCAGCAAGCAGTTACTGAGCACCTCCTAGGTGTCAGTTCCTGAAAATCACCCCCCTTACTCCTCCCCTACCCTTAAATGCAAAGAAAAATGAGCCCAAACCACCGCCTTCTATTAGCCTACAATCCAGGGCATCATTACACTTCCAGGCCCCAGGGAGCTGGGGATGGCAATGTGAGGGAGGAGGAAAGAGATTCCTTCTGACTGACAGGTCACTTTAGCGGGTTTCACTGAGTAGCGGGGTCATTACAGCCAAAATGAAATCCGCACAGAATCACTCGAGGGCTTGAGCTCTTCCCTGCTCTCTCATACCCGCAGGCAGGAAGGCAGGCCATTTTCATTGATGAAATGATGTAGAGGACTGAGGGAGATGAGCAAAATGACAGGTTTGTGTTCTTCTGGCTTCTCCCAGTTTCATTGATCAGGATGCGGGCAGGGGGAGAGGCCCTGGTCAATGTGTGTCACCTTTTACATGGGTTCAGGGTCAGCGGTGACCCTCTACTACGTCCAATCTGTAGACCTCTGTATACTCCTGGGACTGAAGGGTAGCCACACACCAGTAAGAATGGCTAAAACATCCTTCTGTACCCGTCTGTAGGGAAATCTTCAAGGACATGGGCTGAGATGGTGTAATTTAGGGATTTGTTTGCAGCCCGGATTTCCTGAAAATTCAGTCCTTCCTCCAAGGGAAAAATAGACAGAAATCACTGTAGGGAAAGAGAAAAATAAATCTGAAAATGTGCATCATACGTGCCTAAGCCACACAAGAAACAAAAGATAGGTTCATGATGTACATACCCGACTGTGTTCTTGACGTTCTATTAAAAGATCGGATCAGGCCGAGACCGGTTTGGCTCAGTGGATGGAGCGTCTGCCTTCGGACTGAAAGGTCCCAGGTTCGATTCCGGTCGGGGGCATGTACCTTGGTTGCGGGCACATCCCTCTCCCTTCCTCTCTGTGAAAAATCAATAAAATACATTATAAAAAAAAAAAAAGATCGGATCAGGCACTTTATGGTGCAGATGAAAATCAGGTGACCACCGTTCTACATAGAAGCCAGGGCTTTAGAGCTTTTGTGCGTCTTATATTTGGGAGACGGTAGTGTTTGGATTCCTCAAGAGCAATTTGAATGGCTTTGAAGAATGAATGGATTTTAAAGAAAATGAAGGTATACCTGGTTATCCGTCTTCTAAAGACCTTAGCCCTTTGAGACTGTTTTCTTGGCACAGAGTGGGGGGAGAGGGGACTTTACAAACACATCCTCTATTAGATCATTAATTAAATTGTACTTGAAAAGATACTTTCACGGAGAAAGGCTTCGAATATTAGGCATTGTTGAATCATAACTTTTTTTTTTGCCCTAGGGAAAGAGGCAAAGCAGATGGAAGGCACATTAACTCAATGCTTCCATGCCATTACAGCAGAACAATGAGGTTTGCTAATATGTATTCATGCAGAAGCGCTGGGAAAAAAACCTTAAATCTTCAGACGGTATTTGAATGTCATGAGAGGGCCAAGAATGGATTCATTCATTTCCTTCCTCCCGCCCTCCTTCCCTCTCTTCCCTTCTCGAACATGTGAGCACCTCTTTGGTTGATACATTGGTGTTGGCATGAGGGTACAACGATGGTCAAAATCAATCATGTTGGAGAGATGGGTTTGGCTCAGTGGATAGAGCATCGGCTTGCGGACTGAAAGGTCCCAGGTTCGATTCCGGTTGGGGGCATGTACCTTGCTTGCGGGCACATCTCCACTGTGGGGTGTGCAGGAGGCGGCTGATTGATGTCTCTCTCTCTCATCGATGTTTCTAACTCTCTATCCCTCTCCCTTCCTCTCTGTAAAATAATAAAATATATTTTTTAAAAAATCAGTCATGTTGCCCATTCTCCTCCCTCCACCAAAATCTATGTTCTTGCTGGCATGCTTGGGAAACAGAATTTCAGCTCTCTCAGAGGAGAGATGCTTCTGACTGAGTTTTCCTGATACCCCTCGAAACTTACCTGTTTGTAAGCTACACATGTTTCATGTTGGGCACTGTGTCATAGTGGTCGGGCCTTTGCTGTCATCTAAAACATGCCAAAGGTGGAGACTCTCTTAGTGATCCCAGTGATACACTGTCCGTAATTAAAAGGAAAAGGAAAAATAATGACAATGGACTTCCATATCAGTTACAGCAAAATAATGCATATGGCTGTCTATGTCAGTGTTTCCGGAGGGGACTTTTTCACTTCTTCCTTTATCTTTTTTTTTTTTTAATATATTTTATTGATTTTTTTACAGAGAGGAAGGGAGAGAAATAGAGAGTTAGAAACATCGATGAGAGAGAGAGACATTGATGAGAGAGAGACATCGATCAGCCGCCTCCTGCACACCCCATACTGGGGATGTGCCCGCAACCAGGATACATGCCCTTGACCGGAATCGAACCTGGGACCTTTCAGTCCTCAGGCTGATGCTCTCTCTACTGAGCCAAACCGTCTTTGGCTTCCTGTATCTTTTTATTCTCAAACTTCTGTCATCACTTTTCACTGGGCACAAGCCAGGCTTGAGGGCTGAGGATTACCATGTTCTGGTCACCGAAAGAGCTGCCGCCTTCAGACTTGGGGGCTGGCCCAGTGCCTTTCGGTTTTCTCCATTTCGCCTACCTGATCCCTTTCTCGGTTACAGAGGGCGGTGGGTAGATGACCCCAGGACTACCACGGGGTTTCCAGTTCGACCCCTGCCACGAACTGGCACTTGATATCTGCCATATGCCTTAGTCCTCGGTTTCTTCCTGTGTTCACTGAAGAGGTTGCCTTCGGTATCTGAATTTGCTTTCAGCTTTAAATTACTCTTTTCTGTTTGTTTTTCTGAAGTGAGGCAAAAACTAGCCTTCTTGAAGCCATTCCTCATCTTTTCCAGTGAAGTGGATTGTCTGACCGTATTCTTCCTTCCAGTTCTTAAGCCTATCAAATCCTAAATCCCTCTTTAAAACAAATATTTTGTCATGTCTTACAGTCTCCTGAAATAAAATGTATAGGCAATACAACCTTATTTACACACAACTAAGACAAAATATCAATGTAATCAGAACAGTGAAACATAAAGGAGGAACTAAAGGAAAATAATTTAGAACGAAACAGATTATTTCAACATTTAAGTGCCTTGATTACAAAACCTTTAAAAAAATATTAAGATGCTTGTACCATGGAGGTGGCAGTTCTAAGTATAGTGTGGATACAAATGTCTCGTACTGATGACGCCAATGGTGCTCAGTGGCATTGCTCTCTGTGACAGCATTTTCCAGAGTGGGGAACAAGACTTGGTAAATTTCCCTCCAAAGTACAAACTGCTCTCAAACCCAGTGGGAACTATAGACAAACTACTTTGTGTGTGGATGTTTTTAGGATATAAGTTAAAAATATGGTTAACAGGTTTTTCACTTACGTCACTGTCTTGAAAGATTGGGGTGCGCTTCTTGGGGAGAAGTAAGTCAATGGATGGCAGGACATCAAGCATCCTGGACCTCCGTCTACCATAGAGTATGAGGCCACCACCTGCTCTGAAGCCTCGGGAGTAGATGAAGAGACCCACCATGTTTCCCTGAGATTAGAGCAAAACATTGATTTGTTTTGGAGTGCTTTCGTGATACTGAGCTGCATGTTTGTTTTACTTGAGTTTTGGCATTAGTTTGCTTTGAGCCATCTTATCAGACAGAAATTTGGTCTATCTTTTGTCCTCAATGTCTAATATATTAGAAGATCAAAAAGTTTTAAAAGTTTAAGTCAAGTAATAGGAGAATGACTTACCAATTAGCAGCATATATTTGTTTTATTGGGAAAACATGAGAGAGGTCCGAATATTCAGGGATAAAAACATCATTAGAGAGGCAAAGAAAAAAATGGATGTCCTTCGCGGCTCATTTTATGTGAGAAAGTCATGTTCAAATTACAGTTTTCTGTGATACAACACCCAACCTATTACTGCTGAGGAAGCGAGAAGAATGGTTAGAGTGAAGGAAGGTGATTTTATTCTATAAACTTCTGTAGTTTAGATTTTTATCATGAGAATGCATTGTATGCCCTGACCAGTTTGGCTCAGTGGATAGAGCATTGGCCTGTGGATTGAAAGGTCCCAGGTTTGATTCTGATCAAGGGCATGTACCTTGGTTGCGGGGACATCCCCAGTAAGAGGTGTGCAGGAGGCAGCTGATCGATGTTTCTCTCTCATCGATGTTTCTAGCTCTCTATCCCTCTCTCTTCCTCTCTGTAAAAAATGAGTAAAATATTCTTTTAAAAAAATAGAATGCATTGTATGCTATTTGTATAATTAAAATACAGAATTCTGGTATTTGGTGGGCAGGAGTAAAAAATGCCTGATATCCTACCCATGTGTGCGGACAATGTTTCACAATTAGGAATGTCCTGACCTTTCCCATTCTCAATCACATTATTTAAAATCTTTCATGACACTGTAATAATAGAACGAATTTACTCAGCAGAAATATTATTATTTTACAATGCTACTTTAAGTGGCACATAGGTCTCCATAAGATAGAAAGATGGTTGAAAACACAGGTATGTTATCAGACTCTCTAGGTTCAAATCCCTAACTTTTCACTCTGTTGTATGAGCTATGGCCTTTGGTACCTCAGTTTTCTCAGCTTAAAGTATGGACTGTTGTAAAGATAAAATAATAAGTGTGAAGTACTTAGAACAGTGTCGTGCACCCAGGAAACACGATAGAAGTGTCAGTAGTTATTGTTAATGTAGAAGGCCTATATCTTCAGAGCTTTCTATTTACTCTTCCATTAAGGAAGAACAGAAATTGTTCTTTTCCTTTTCTACAAATTGTATAGCTAGGCCCAACCTCTCTCCATATGTCATTCTCAACCCTATATTACTGTATATTTTCCTTCCCATGACTCCTTTGTTTATAAATGATGGCATGTTTTCCATCAAATGAAACAGAAAACCATTTTGTTGTTGTTTACCTTTTACTTAATTGGGTACATTAAAAGACTAGTAGATATATTCTCTCTTTTTTTTCTTTAAATCATCAAATATTTTTATTTTCTAATATATTAGACATTGGGAAATTCAGATAACTTATTTTGTTTATTTATATTTATTGTGATGGTTAACAATTTGGATTCATTCCTTGCATTTATTTTATACTAGAGGCACGGTGCACAAAATTTATGCACTGGGGCAGGGGATTGTCCCTCAGCCCAGTCTGCGCCCTCTCACAGTCTGGGAGTCCTCGAGGGATGTACAACTGATGGCTTAGGCCTGCTCCTCACGCATTCCTGATTGGCCAGCCCCCTGTACCAAGCTAACCTACGAGTTGGAGTGTCTGCCCCCTGATGGTCAGTGCATGTCATAGCAAGTGATTGAGCAGCCAAAGCATATCATTAGCATATTATGCTTTGATTGGTTGAATGGACCACCAGACACTTTGCATATTAGGCTTTTATCATATAGGATATTTATTATACTTTCTATTTGCTTTTATCATATAGGATATTTATTATACTTTCTATTTGCTTCTCTTTGCCTCTTTCCTACCTTTTAAAAATTAAACAACTTACCTTTTTTCTAGTTTTTCCCTCTAATTATTCTGGAGTTAACATCTTATTTAAAATCTTTTAATGATAACTCATAAATTTATAAGATACTTTTAAATTAAAAGTAACAATCTTTAATCAAAGTCTAGAGTTAATCTGCCTTCCTTTCCCCTTCCCATAAAAGTCTCAGCACACTTTCTCTTCATTTCCTACCCCCTTTATTGGACCCCCAACATTGTGCTGGAGACCCCTGGAATTATCATTGCAAGTTATTGTTAATTTTAATGCACTTCCTCCCTCTGTATGTTCTACTGTAGCCATTTGTTCTTAAGTTAATGCATTAATCCTAGCTGAAGTGCCTAAAATTTTAGAATTTAAATGCATTGAGATAAAATTCTAAGAACTGTAACTTGCTTGGTAGAGCATCTGGTATTGTAAATGTGCTTCTGAGTCTTCCTTCACATGATGTCTTACATTTTTAATAAGCATTGCCTTCTAATATGCCAGCAGACACTTAACAACAAACGCATCGTTAGGTGATCTCTTCACCATTTGAACATCACAAGTGCATTTGAACCTAGATGGGCTAGCCTACTACACACCTAGGCCATATGGTATAGCCTAGTGATCCTAGGCTACAAGCCTCTACATGTCAATGTACAAAAGCACACAGGGTTACACTGAGCATGAGATAAAATGACGTGATTGAGAGAGGCGGTAAATATGAGATGGATAGGCTGCTGCCATTGGAACACAGCATACGGTTTTACAGCCAACATTGTTTCTAAGTAGAAAGAGTATTTTCTAGAATAATTATTAAAAGTACAGTATATTAAATACATAAACCAGTAACATAGTCATTTATCATCATTATTAAATACTATGTACTGTACATAATTGCATCGCTATACTTTTATACAACTGGTGGTGCAGTAGGCTTGTTTACAGCAGTGGTTCTCCACCTTACTAGCACTGCGGTCCTCTATTACAGCTCCTCACGTTGTGGTGACCCCCAACCATAACATTATTTTTGTTGCTACTTCACAACTGTCATCTTGCTGCCATTTAATGAATTGTAATGTACATATCTGTGTTTTCCAATGATCTTGGATCACAGGTTGAGAACCGCTGGCAGGGTCGCCTAAGACCATTGGAAAACACAGATATGTACATTACGATTCATAAGAGTAGCAAAATGACAGTTATGAAGTAGCAACGAAAATAATTTTATGGTTGGGGGTCACCACACCATGAGGAACTGTATTGAAGGGCCGCGGCGTTAGAAAGGAGGAGAAACCACTGGTTTACAGCATCATCACCACAGACACGGGAGTAATGCTCTGCACGCCATGTGACTTCACAGCAGCTCCCGCCTCACCAGGTGACAGGAACTTTTCGGCCCCATTGTCATCTCATGCCGTCACTGTGGTACCTGTGATGTGGTCAGGAGGTCACCAACACATCATTATGGGGTGTGTGACTGGTAACAGAATTACCTTAGATTTCTTCTTCTTCTTTTTTTTTTTTTTTCAAAATGCTTTTAAGTGGTGTTTACACGAATTTTCTTGTGATAGTCACATTCTTATTCTCAGAATTACAAATTTCTGTGGACTGTCGTTTTGGCTATAGCAGCAAGAAAGAGTAAGAGAGTTAATAGAAAATCCCAAATGCTTTCCATTACCTTCAGAATACATCAGGTATTCACATTTTGCGTGAATAGTAACCTTAGTGTGATGTAAGAATTTGTCTAAGCCCTTTCCTTGAAGAAACTTGAAAAAACCAACATTTCAAAAACGTAAAAGGACACGGTTTTGCCCTGTTAATCATATGGTAATTTAGCTGGTAACTAGCAGGCTGTTCTGATAGTTCATAGAGCAGAGTTTGACTTCAAGGAAGCAGAGGAGAGAATATCTTTCTTTTATTGTCCCAGCAATTTTTTTTCATTTATTCGTGTCGCTCTGCTATTATAAAGCAGCCTGCTGCCTGACATTATCTCTGTACCCGAAACTCAACAAAGGCACCTACATCCTCTGGCTTCCTTCCCTCCCATATCATTTGCTGTTCAACAAAAGAGAACGTTTTAGCTCCGATGTATTTGAACGCTTTTATACAAGCATTAGGGCTATTATTGTTATAGCACAGAGAAGAGGGTGAGTTGACATGTAGGGTTTTGTTTATTTAATTTAGTAAATGGGTAATACATATTTCTCATATTCAGTTGAAAAAGAAATCCAAATAAGATAATAGCCATACATTATTATATGATAAAAACTTGAGTTGTATTTTCTACATAGAAGCTAAGAATACAGACAGAGGATATGTTTATAGTAAACACTAGGATTTGAGAGAGAAATTTGTGGATTTTCACATTATGAATCAAAAGCAATTTGAAGAAAACATGTACATAAAACTCCTTATGACTCAGAATGTTTTTATTTTTTAATACAGTGGTACCTCGAGATACGAGTTTAATTCGTTCTGTAACCTTGAGGCATGGGAAAGTATGAGACGCTCGAGTCGCCATAAACTGGTGGGTCGTGTGCAGCCTGCCGATCTGCGCGATGACTCCTGTCTCAACTGTTGCTTGTATTTCAAAGCAAAAATCGCTCGCTCGACAGCTCATATCTCAAAAATCTCGTATGTTAGGGCACTCGTATCTCGAGGTACCACTGTATTTGTAACTCCAGTGAAAGTTATTGCTGAATCAGAAATGGAATCTTCTTGCCTGTGGGTATGAAACTTTACTCATGACATTTTATAACCCTACTAGTGACCTGGTGCCCAGATTCGTGCACATTGAAAGGAAATGAATGATAAGGTGGCTGGCGAGGATGGGACTGGGCATGCCCAGGAGCCAACCTCTGGTGGTCCCTCCCCAGGCCCTCCCTGGCCATCCACACCTGAGGTGACACTGTGGTTTGAAAGGCACCTGCCGAGTAAGTGGGGTCCCTCTGGCAGATGGAGTCCCTCACCCTGGCCTGTGGGAATCGGGCTGAAACCAGCTCTCTGACATCCCCTGAGGGGTCCCAGAGTTCAAGAGGGAACTCCACACAGTAGCTGTCATACAGGGTGTAGAATGCAAACGCAAGTGTGCAGTAAACCAGACTCAGGACCAGCAGTGCCCGAGCAATAACATAACCCTCTCTGGTGTAGGGGTGCATCACCTGAGAACCAATGCTGCCAAGTCAATGCAGCTTGGCAGCGTCTACCCCCTGGTGGTGGTCAGTGCACGTGATTGAGACTGATTGGATGGAGGGAGGAACACTAGCACATTAGCCTTTTATATATATATAGAGAGAGAGAGAGATTGTACCAAGATGTAACCTCAGAATCATTGTCAACAAGCTGTAAACACTATCAATTGAATTGATATTATACAAGGTTAAAGCTTTTTGACATGAACTTATGTTGATTAATATAATTATTGAGTAGCACCAGGAAAAGAGAATTCGGAGAGACTAAGATTGAATGATGAAATGTTTTATCCTGGGATTGAATGGGGTTAGAGCCAGGTAAAAATAAAAATCACTAGCAGCATTAATGCCTGAAAATTACTGAAAGCATATGATATTAAATAGGATATTAAATACATAAGCCAATAACATAATCATTTATTTCCTATCATTTCTTGGGATTTTAGGATATAATAAGTGAAGGAAAGAGATGACCTGAATAGGGTTTTGATGGAAGATGAACAAATTGCATTACAAATGTCTAGCTTTTAATTAAGAATAAAGAAAAGCACAGATGGAAGAAAGAAGTGAATGAAAGAGAAGAGATACGGGCTTGGTTTTTCAAGGAGAGCTTTGGCCAGGTATAAAAAGAAAGGATGTTTTGGAGATTTGGAGAAGTATCTGCCCTCTATGTAAAGAATATTGAGAATGGCAGCTATATTACTTTATGTGGATTTTAAACCAATAAAAACATAATGCTATCTGGCATTTTTCCTTAATAGACTATAAGACTTATTCTTAAGTACTTTGCCAGGTTTTGTTTCTACAGTTAGAATGTGTACATTACCGGAATTACATGAAATCTGTGTTATGTGTGGATTACACAATGGGATTGTGTCTAACCCTAGTAGGTTTTAAAATGTACTTACATGTCCTCAGAAATTCAAAACTAAAATCTGAGCAGGTGCTTTGGCCGCCTTGAGTTGGGAGGTTAGCAATGTGTATGCCACTCCAGATATGGCTGGGAGTTTCACTGCAGGTGCTCTCTCTTCCACTGTTAGAGTTGCTGTAAGAGGCACTTATGCAAAGAAGTCATTTATATTTTTATACCTGTTCTTTTTCTGCTCATTGGAAAGCACAGAAACACTGTTAAAGATGTAGAGATAAAAGGGTCTATAATCCTAATTTCAGAGATAAACTCCGGTATTGTTGGAAGAAATTTTCTTCCAGGAATTTTTTTCAAAGCACTTTTACATGTTTCAGATCATTCTTTATTTCTATATCGTAAATATTTCTACTAACCTTTATGTAATTATTTTTCCACTGTATTCAAGTATGTGTAAGTGTAATTTTAAATTAACATTTGATAGTAACTTATGTGTATACTAGAGGCCCAGTGCACGAATTCATGCATGGGTGGGGTTCCTCAGCCTGGCTGGCAATTGGGGCTGATCGGAGCCGGCCACCGGGGGAGAGGGATTGTGGGAGATTGGCTGTGGGAGTGCACACCAGAGGGCAGCTCCTGTAGTAAGGGTCTGCCTCCTGGTGGTCAGTGCATGTCATAGTGACCAGTTGACCAGTCATAATGGTCACTTAGGCTTTTATATATATACTAGAGGCCTGATGCATGAAGATGCGTGTAAGAATGGGCCTTCCTTTCCCTGGCTGCCGACACTGCCTTTGCTCTGGCCAGAGCTGCCTTTCTGCTCCAGCCTAGAGCTGCCTTTGCACCTTCCCACATTGCCCAGAGGCTTGGAGTGACTGGAGCGGTGGAGAACACTGTGTTGTTGCCATGGCAACAATGCAAGCATCCCGCCTTCTGGGCACTCATCACCACCTGTGTATGCAAATTAACCACCATCTTTGTTGGGTTAATTTGCATTCTCACTCCTGATTGGCTGGTGGGTGTCATGAAGGTACCGTCAATTTGCCTCTTACTCTTTTATTAGTGAAGATATTCTAGTATTCTGTATTCTTCCTGTGTTAAATATTTACATTTCCAATTAAGCTTCCACGTTAAAGAACAGACTATTATAACAAAGAGACCTCAAGATATAGTGGCTTACCAAGTAAGATGTTTATTTCTCTTCCTCATGTAGAAGTCTCTAGGAATAGTTAAGCCATCTTCAAATTGTGGTATTTATTTGTCGGCTCATGATGTTCTGGCCATCTCTTAGCATGGAGGATGGAGAAGGGGATGTTGGGAGCACAGATAATTGTTTTAAGGATGCACAGCACTTCTGCCCAACTTACTTTGGTAGAATTTGGTTGGTCATGCATGGCTCTAAGGAAAGTTGAGTTTTATGCTGAGTGACGATGCATCCACATAAATCTATGAGCGTGAGCGAAAGGACAAAAATCATTGGGAGACAACTAGCAGTTAAATGAACTTTCCAATAGGATGTTGTGGGAGCGTACGTAAGTGCAGGGAGGAGAAGCCAAATCAAATATGTAGGTTTATTTTTAATACCCTCTTTCAATAAAATCACTACAATTCCTGTAAGAAATTTTCTAAAATGAATTTTGTCTTGTTAAGAAGCAACACATTCCAATTCATGGCATTCTTGGTTAATTACTTAAACATGGCATTGATTTTTGCTTAATTAATTGCAGGATTATTGCTCTTATTCCGGATTGATTTCTACATTTGATTCCAGTTTCCTGAAGTTAAACTGAAAAACGAAAGGCATTGGATACCCACTGGCACTTTGATGTGCTGCAGAGGCAGTAGCAGTTCACTGATTTGATAATTTGGAAATTCCAAGCATTAACTGGGCTGTGTGGAGCCTCTTATTCCAACCTTTCATTAGATTCCTGGAAAGAAACTGGCAAATGTAGATTTCCCCCAATTGAAGAATTCATGGCCAAGAGGCATTGTCACTTAAATGATTATTAACAGACTTCCTGGGTTTATATACCTCTATTATTTTTTTAACAATTAAATATGGAAAAATGGATACTGGATCACCAACCATAAAAAAATAAAAACCCACAGAAACTAACAGCTATGTTCAGCAGCATTTCATCAAAAAATTAGTATTTCACACTTTAAAAGGTGACTGCATTTCACATTATGAGAAATGTATTGTCCTCATTTTTTTCTTTATTTAATGTGCTAATGAAAACCTCGGCACAGACCTCAACAAGCTGCAGAACAGTGTTGAGGAAATTAAATTATCTGAGCTCTCAGCCCTTAAACTTAGGATATGCCATGATAATATTATTTAGTGTTGTGCAAAATTGTGTATTTGATTCTCTGTTGTTCATTCCACTTTTTAAATATTTTTATTTAAAATATTACATATATTAGTACATATATCTCCTTTTTTTCCCATTGACCTTTCCCCCAGCCTCCGCTAACCCCTGCTGCATGCCCTCATCCACCCCCAATGTGTTATGTCCATTGGTGTGCTTATATACATGCATCCAAGATCCACTCATCTGCTGATGGGCATTTAAGCTGTTTCCAAATCTCAGTTATGGTGAATTGTGCTGCTATGAACATAGGGGTGCGTATATCCTTTCTGATTGGTGTTTCTAGTTTGTTGGATATATTCTTAGAAGTGGGATCACTGGGTCAAAGGGGAGCTCCAGTTTTAGTTTTTTGAGGAAACTCCAGACTGTTCTCCACAGTGGCTGCACCAGTTTGCATTCCCACCAGCAGTGCATGAGGGTGCCTTTTTCTCCTCATCCTTGCCAGCACTTGTCGTTTGTTGATTTGTTGATGGCAGCCATTCTAACAGGGGTGAGGTGGTACCTCATTGTCGTTTTGATTTTCATATCTTGGATAATTAGTGACTTTGAGCATGTTTTCATATGTCTCTTGGCCTTCTGTCATTTTGCGAAAAAATTTTATTTAGGTCTGTTGCCCATTTTTATATTAGATCATTTATTTTGCTTTTATTAAGTTGTATAGGTTCCCTGTAGATATTGGAGATTAAACCTTTATCAGTGATAACATTTGCAAATATGTTATCCTATACAGTGGGCTTTCTTATTGTTTTGTTGATGGTTTCTTTTGCTGTGCAAAAGCTTTTTATTTTGATGTAGTCCCATTTGTTTATATTCTCTTTAGTTTCTATTGCCCTAAGAGCGGTATTGGTTAAGAAATAGCTTCAGCATATGTCTGAGATTTCTCTACCTGTGGATTACTGGTAGTATTTTTATGGTTTCCCCTCTTCTGTTTAAGTCCTGTATCCATTTTGAATTAATATTCATGTATAATATAAGTTGGTGGTCTAGTTTTATTTTTTTGCATGTATCTGTTCAATTTTCCCAGCACCATTTATTAAAGACATTCTCATTATTTTGACTCTGTTATATATTCATGCCTCCTTTGTGAAATATTAATTGAGCATAGTGGTTTGGGTCGATATTTGGATTCTCTTTTGTATTCCGTTGGACTATGTGTCTGATCTTGTGCCAGTACCAGGCTATTTTGAGAATTGTGGCTTTGTAATACAGCTTGAAATCTGGGTTGCTGTGGCTATTCAGGGTCTTTTTTTATTCTAGATTAATTTTTGGAGAGTTCTTTCTAGGTCTGTGAAATATGCTGTTGCTACTTTAATGGGGAATGCATTGAATCTATAGATTGCTTTGGGTAGTATGGACATTTTAGTGATATTGATTCTACCAATCCATGAACATGGTATGTTTTTCCATCTGTGTATGTCTTCCTCTATCTCTTTTTTCAGTGTCCTGTAGTTTTCCCTGTAGTATAGGTCTTTTACCTCCTTAGTTAAGTTTATTCCTAGGTTTCTTAGTTTTTTTGGTGTGTTGGTAAATGGGATTTCTTTTTTAGTCTCTCTGTAAATTCACTATTGGTGTATAGAAATTCCATAGATTTCTTATCATTAATTTTGTATCCTGCTACATTGCCAAATTCATTTATTAAGTCTAATACTTTTTTAATGGAGTCTTTCAGGTTTTTTATGTACAGTATCATGTCTAATGCAAATAAAGACAGTTTGACTACTTCTTTTCCAATTTTTGATGCCTTTTATTTCTTCTTGTCTAATTGCAATGGCTAATATTTCCAGTACTATGTCAAACAGGAGTGGTGAGAGTGGGCATCCCTGTCTTGTTCCTCTTCTTAGGGGAAATGGTTTTAGTTTTTGCCCATTGAGTATGATGTTAGTTGTGAGTTTATCATATATGGCTTTTATTATGTTGAGGTATGATCCATTTATTCTATACCTTGTTGAGAGTTTTTATCAAGAAAGAGTGTTGGATTTTGTCAAATGCTTTTTCTGCATCAATTGATACGATTATGTGATTTTTATCTCTCAATTTGTTTATGTGATGTATCATGTTTATTGATTTGTGTGTATTGTACCATCCTTTCATTCCTGGGATAAATCCTACTTGGTCATGGTTTCTGATCTTTCTGATATACTGCTGGATCTGATTTGCTAACATTTTGTTGAGGATTTTGGAATCTATGTTCATGAGGGATAATGTGCTGTAATTCTCTTGCATTGTGTTGTCTTTATCTGGTTTTGGTATTAGAGTGACACTGGCTTCAAAAAAATGCACTTGGAAGTGTTCCTTCCTTTTGAATTTTTTGGAATAGTCTGAGGAGAATAGGTTTTAGTTTTTCTTTGAATGTTTGGTAAAACTCCCGTGAAGCCATCTGGCCCCTCTGGATATTGTTTTGTTTCATGTTGTCCCAAAGTTCCCTTAGGATCTCCTCCTGCTTTTTTAATTTTTCTTTCTAGAAGCTGCTCTACTTGAGTATTTTTTCCTGTCTTATCTTCTAGTTCACTGATGCAGTCCTCTGCTTCTTACAGTCTACTCCTGATGCTTTCTATTGAGTTCTTATAGCAGCAATGTCATTTTTCATTTCTTCTTCATCATTTCCTCTTGGTTCTTATTCACATTGTCGAATTTGTCTTCCATTCTTTTCAGCCACCTTATGACCATTTCTCTGAATTCTTTCTCTGTCAGGTTGCTTGTCTCCATTTCATTTACTTCCTTTTCTGGTGATGCCTGCTTTTCTTTCATATGCAAGCTGTTTCTTTGTCTCCCCATGGTTTCTCTTCTCTGGGTGTCTGGTTATGTAGTTATCTCTCTCCTGCGTTGATTTAAAGGCACAAAATACAACACAACCAGGTACAATGCACAAGGTACTGAACAGAAATGTATTCACGATATTAATAACCCCAAATAAAGGTGACCACCAGAAGAAAGGCAAATTAGAGGATAGGAGAGAAAGAAGAAAAAAAGAAGAAAGGAGTGTAAAAATGAAAATGAGAAAAGGAAATAAAAGAGAGAAAGGAAACAGAATATGAAAGCAGAGGGGAACAAACTATATATATGGGGAGAAAACTCCAATAGAACAGCCACGTATCCCACCAAACTCCAGCAACAAGTACCTGGAGATGAATACAAACTACAAACAACAACTAATATCAAGTGAGGCAAGGGAAAAGAGAAGCAAAAATACAAAAACAAAACAAACAAAAAAAGAAATAAGCAAAACAATCTCACAAATAAGCATAAAAAATCCATATAATCAACAATCAAGCAAACAATAACAAAAGGACAGAGAGAAAATAAATTTTTTTATATTGAACACAGTGAAGAGAGAGGTGTGTATGGACTTAGAGCAGGAAATTGGAAATTAGATATAAAACTAGGGTGAAATTTTAACGGGGTAAAAAGAAAGAATAGGGAAAATCTAAAGCAGGAAAAGGGTAAGAGAAACAGGACAACAAAAGGGGAAAAGTTGGGAAGAGAGTGATGTCATAAAGGTAGAGTTGAGATAGAGTAAAATGATGCTGAAGGGAAGATGAAAAGAGAATGTAGAACACTGATCCCAAAGTAAAATAAGGAGAAAATAAAATACTTTTTTAAGAAAAAGGTAAAGTAATAGTACTAATAATACTTATTGAAAATAAAAATGTAATAATTAAAAAGGTAAAATCAAGTGATAAAAAAAGAAAAAAAATAGTTTCTTAAGTAAAAGATGAAAGAAATAAAAAATAAAAATGTACAGTAATGAAGGTTATTCACTTCCTCTACTGTTCTGTTTGGCACACCTATTTCCTAGTCAGGACAGTATTGCAGTTCCCTGTGTTTCACTGCTCCTCAGTGCTGTAGGCCAGTCCTGATTTTTAAGCAGGCAGTGTGTCTTAATTTCTTGTATTCCTTTATTTGTGTTTACACAAGATTCAATTTGTGATTTAACCCCTTGGTGGCAGTGTTTCTTGATTGACCTCCAGGTCTATGGGTCCTCTCTAGCCAGTGCTTAGGTCCTGCTTTCCCTGTGGCACTCAATACCGGTTTGTGGGAGGGGGTTGCCCCAGAGCTGGTTCTCTGATGGTTATTCCCGGCTCTGATCCCCAGGTTCCAGAAAAACAACTTTCCCCTGCAGTCTCTCAGGGTGTCCCCAATTGGGTGATCCTATGTATTGGGCTTAGTAATCAGCAGTAAGGAATTAAAGATGAGGAAGAAAACAAAACAAAACAAAACAAAAAAAAACCAACAAAGAAAAAGAGCCACTGTAAGTGTTCGAACTCTGGGGCTGCATGCAAGTCTGTACAGTCTTTTTCCCCCCTTGGATCTAAGCAGTCAGCACACTTTAAACATGTTTAGGCTGTCCTTTTACATCAGATCAAAATGGCTTACTTTTTAGAGGTCCTTCCTGTTAGTAGCTCTGAGGACCCCCTTCCACATTCACGGATCTGCCAGCTCCAACAGCCACAGGTTTATCTAGGCACAGACTTCCCCTGGTCCTCCCGCTCCCACAGTGCACATGGTTCTCTCTCCTGCTGGGGTAAGAGGCCTCCCCTTGCCCCAGGCGAAATCTGACCTTTCCGTGGTGGAGTGTAGAGCTCCTGTGAATCTGTGCATTTGCACCAATTGGGGCCCGGTGCTCTGGGGTTCGCAGCTGTTCAGTGGATGTTGCAATTGTAGATTTTCAGGCTCCCAATAACATCCACTTTCTCCTTCAAGATGAGGTAGTCTTGCCCTAACTGGTTTTGCTCAGTGGATAGAGCATCAGCCTGTGAACTCAAGGGTCCCAGGTTCGATTCCAGTCAAGGGCATATACCTTGGTTGCGGGCACATCCCCCATGGGGATTGTGCAGGATGCAGTTGATGGATGTTTCTTTCTTATTGATGTTTCTAATTCTCTATCCCTCTCCCTTCCTCTCTATAAAAAAATCAATAATATATATTTTTAAAAAAAGATGGCGTGGTCTCTGCATCCAAACTGGTGGCTCCTGGAGGGAACCCAGCAACAGTGGGGGCTGTCCAGTCAGAGGAGCCCTGTCCAGCAGTCCCCCACCGTCCCCTGGAGTATAACTGTCCCTCAGCTCACCAACAAAGACTCCCCATGCGGCCCTCAGCTGTTCTTTCTACCTGCTCCAGGACAAGGCTCAGGACACATCTGTCTATTCTGCCACATTTTCTCTCTCAATCCACTTTCTTAAACCCGCTTAGAGCTTCAATACATTTCCAGAAATAATATTAGAATCTATATCTAGATGTCTCTTTTGTGTTTATGTTGCTGCAGTGTCTTTAAATATTGCTATAATATCTGATATAGCCGAGACCGGTTTGGCTCAGTGGATAGAGAGTTGACCTGTGGACTGAAAGGTCCCGGGTTCGATTCCGGTCGGGGGCATGTACCTTGCTTGCGGTACAGTTTGGGACATGCGGGAGGCGGCTGATCAGTGTCTCTCTCTCATCGATGTTTCTGACTTTTTATCCCTCCCCCTTCCTCTCTGTAAAAAATATATTTAAAAAAAATATCTGATATAGCTAGCTCTTTAGGCTGTTCAATATAAATATATTTTTAATATAATAAATTAATGAAAACGCTATAGTGATAGTATTAAAAGGAAATGACCAACAAAAATATGCACAATTTATTACCTTAAGTTTCTTTTTTTTTTCAGTTTAGCATTATTTCCTAGTATTTTTGTGAATAAGTTTACCCTTTTTGCATGTTGTAGCCAAAATGTATATGAGAACACCTATTAGCACAAAATATATTCATAATAAGATAGGAGAGTCACCGAGTCACAGCTTGCTGGGTCTATAAAATGCATAAAGTTCATCAATTTTAACTGCATCACTTGGACACTTGAGTCTTCTTTATAGCCCTACCTTGGCAGTGTGTAGTGATGGGAAATTCACTATTTCTCCATGAAATCCATTTGATTATCTGCCACCTCTAAAGTTAACTTTATTTTTCAGATATATGGCTTCCTGTAATCTCACATTTATCTTTTTTCTGGACTGGAATCACACAGATGAACTCACTGCTTTTCTACATGATGGCTTTTTCAACCTCATACATCATTCCCCCCTCCCGGGTTCTCTCCAAGTTCAATATCTTCAGCTTTTATGGTTACCATTCTCATAAGTTTTTCCAGCCCACTCCACAGTCTGGATTCTTTCCATGAAATCTCTTCCAATTTGTTCGTTTGACACTGACTCAACAGAATACTCTGGATGGTTTAACCAGCACTGAATATCATAGAATTACCATTTTATAATTCTGTATTCATTAATGCAGCATAAAATCTAACTTTCTTTTTTTTTCCCAAGCACATCACACTGTGACTTATGTATGTTGATCTCATATTCAACTAGTACCTTCACATGGTTTTCACAGTTTTCCTATTTTTATATTATTCTATATATAGGCATATTTCATAGAAATTTCCCTTGGTTAGATTTAGCCCTTCTTTCCAATTTATAAATACTTTATTATTTATTTACTTATTTAAATATATATGTTTTTATTGATTTCAGGGTAGAAGGCAGAGGAAAAGAGAGATAGAAACATTAATGATGAGAATTATTGATTGGCTGCCTCCTGCACCCCTGTACTAGGGATCACGCTTGCAACCCGGGCATGTGCCCTGACTGGGAATTGAACTGGGACCTCCTGGTTCATAGGTTGACGCTCAACCACTGAGCCACACTGGCAAGGCCATCAATACTTTAAATCTCACTTCTGTGGGCCTAATCTCTCCCAGCTTTTTTTCTTTTTACTAATTGAAGTGGTCCCCAGTGCTTCCCCTCCCCCAGCCATGGATGAACTGACCATGATGGGCTGAGATAAAAGCATGTGGCCTGCCAGAATAGTGGCTCACTTCTCTTCGTCGCCAGCGATTCATTCATCGATGTCATCCAGATAAAGTCTCCCAAACTCTTCCTGTCACCATTACTCGTTATGTAAAAATCTTCTAAACTATCTGTCTCTGCAAAAAAAAAAAAAAATGGTGCTAGGTGCTATGGGCTATTAAAGTGACTTATACATAGATTTATTGGATCCTCGTAAACACTAATAGATCCATCATCTCACCTATAATATATGCTACAACTATATAAAACTACTTATAAATTCCATGTTCAGGTATTTGATAAAGACAGAATTTAAAATCCAATATGCATTTGTTGACTCTATTAATATTTTCTATACTTCCTGAGTTTCCTGCGGTGACATTGGTTAATACAATTACGTAGGTTTCGGGGGTACAGTTCTGCAGTATGTCCTCTATACATTGTATTGTGTGTCTGCCATCCATTTAAATTTTATATGTGGACAAACCTATGAAATGAAGAAAGTTCTCTCCTGCCCTGGAGAGCTTACAGAGACTCTCAGACCTTGGGAAGTTGAGGTTCATTTAATCCACAGTGTGCTCCCAGCTGGTGACATTAATGAAGCCAGTCTGCATTGACATTTCCCTTTATCGAACCCTTCCTGCTCCTCATGACTGGCCCATCTTCCATGATGAAGTTTCATAAAGAACCTTATAATCTGCATTAATTATGAGATTGTGGTCTGTGTCCTAGAATCAAGAGTGATCTTTTGATCCCTGAAGTCTGACACAACAACAACAAAATATATGCGGTATTGATTCTATTCACCGCATTCATTGACTGCTTGTGTTGTAGGTAGTTTTCATGCATTATCTCCTTAGACCCTGTGACACCCCTTTGTCAGCATCCCCATGTCATAGATAATAAAATTGAAACTCAAAATGGTCAAGTGTGCCCAAGGCCATTAGCTACCCAGGGATGGAGCCAGATTCAAAACCAGGCTGAGTCCAAATTCTAAATTTTTCAAAACACATTTCCCTGCCAGTGCAAAGCTCACATATGGCCCAGGAATAGCACATGAAATACAGAGGCATAAACTATCCCCTGGGCAATGCATAATTGGCCTGCAAAATTAGAATGATAATAAGGGAGTCTGAGGGAGCTGGCTTTAGCAAGCGGTAGACCAGATATGAATTTAACAGATTGGCACAGCCACTCTGGAAAGCGGTATGGAGTTTCCTCAAAAAATTCAAAAATGGAACTGCCTTATGACCCAGTGATTCCACTTCTGGGAATCTATCCAAAGAAACCCAAAACAATAATTTGAAAGAATATGTGCACCCAAATGTTCATTGAAGCATTACTTATAATAGCCAAGATTTGGAAGCAGCCCAAATGTGCATCGGTAAGATGAGGCAATAAAAAATGGAATACTACTCAGCCATAAAAAAGGGGAAAACATACCTTTTGCAATAGCATGGATGGGCCTGGAGAGTAATATTATACCAAGTGAAATAAACCTGTCAGAAAAAGACCAATACCATATGATTTTATTTATATGTGGAAGCTAATGAACAAAATAAACTAACAAAATAGAGAAAAACTCATAGATACAGAGAACAGGCTGACAGCTATCAGAGGGAAGGGAGTAAGGGATTGGGTGAAAAGGGTTAAGGAAAAAACACGTAGAGAACAGGGTGGTGGTTACCAGAAGGAGAGAGGTGTGGGGGAAGGAGGAGAGAGGATAGTGAGGGATAAATGGTGATGGGAGGAGACTTGACTGGGGGTGTGAACACAATACAATATATAGATGATATAGAATTGTATCCCCGAAACCTATACAATTTTATTAACCAATCGCATCCCAATAAATTCAATTAAAAAGTAAGTAAATTTAATGGGAAAAATGGCATGAAGCTCCAAGCATAGCTAAAAGTCCAGAGAGCACTGTTAGCCCTCACGTTTGGTCTTGGCTAGGAACAAGACCTTGTCCTGATTTGAGGACCTATCTACTATGGATTTTTCATGTGAATCATGTTATATTCCAGTTTACCTTAGTTAAAACATATGTAACATAGCATGCTACAAGGTTCGCATATATTCCCTGTCCTAAGTCTGTTTAAATAGGATGTGTTTCTTTTTATCTGACAATAGAAACTCTTGGTATACAGGCAGACAATTGACATAATTGAGTAATATTAAGTAGGTCCCGTTTCAAAGGGTATATCCCTTGAAAGGAGGTCATGCAATATTCAGCTAACTAAACAAAATCATACTTGGGATTTTTTTTTTTATCTTAGAACAGAATTGGTTAGGAATGTCAAGGAATGCCATTGTAATGCAAATTTCCATATAATTGTAAACCTTTTATGGAGAGTTCAGAAACTTAGTAAATATACTAAGAACATTAAAGGAGGTGATATATATAAATTTGTAATGACATTAGCTTTGGTGGTTAATTTGGAAAATTGGTGGCCATTTTTTATAGCACCTTTAAAATCTATTTGGGAAGTTTAGGTATCTCTCTGCCTGTGCATTTATGAAGAAGAGCTTTAGAGCAGGAGATTGGACATGGTAATGACTCTCACTCTGCTAGGAAGTGAGAGGTCTTCGGTGTTGAGGAGGAAGTCTGGAAACTTGCAGTGGGTAAAAGCAATCCTCGCTAATAAAAGGCTAATATGCAAATTGGCCAAATGGCGAATGAGCGATCACTATGACACACACTGACCACCAGGGGGCAGACTCTTAACCCAGGAGCTGCCCCTTGCTGGTCAGTGCGCTCCCACAGGGGGAGCACCACTCAGCCAGAAGCTGGGCTCCTGACTGGTGAGTGCAGCGACAATGCCAGGAGCCTCTCCCCCCTCTGTGGCAGGGGCTAAGGACCCCTCGGGGGTCCAGGGGGGCAGTTGGACATCCCCTGAGGAGTCCCGGACTATGAGAGGGAACAAGCCAGGCTGAGAGATTCCCTCCCCACAGTGCACGAATGTCATGCACCAGGCCTCTAGTTGGTCAATAAATGCCTGATGCCTTTAGGATAGAGTCAGAAGCACTTGGTTACTGTGGTGGCGTTATCCAGATGTGCAGGAGCCTCAGGAAAATGTGCTGGTGTTCAAATCTGATTCTGGCAAATGGCAGGTATAGTTCAAGGGTATCATCCTTATCCCGAAAAATTCTCTACAACGTGAGTGTGGGAGGCAAAGATGCAGAGTCCTATCTTAGGAAGGGGATAGATAAGTCCTTAGGGGGATACCAAATTTACCAAAGTGCTTATTGGAAAAGAGACATAAGTAAGAGTTAAGGCAGCCAATCAGAACAGGGTATCTAATTGGCAGGAGAGGAGATGGTAGTGATGGTGATATGAGAAGCCCTCCAGTGACATTGAGTTGAGTCCCTTTGGTAGAAGGGAAGAACCACTGCACTGTGTAGCAGTGGAGGACAAAGATATGCTTCAAACGCAAATTTATACCCGACTAGGATACCCACTGCAGGGAAAATGGTTAATCTTTTAAGAATGTCTCAGTTGTAGCCTCCTCAGCTTAAGATTCCCGTTAACATCACCAGTTGACTTGGATTGTTTTGTAACTTTGAATTAACCTGCCTTTGTAGTAAGTGAAGAGATGAGTCTCAAAGATTTATTCGATTATCAAGGATCTAGGAGCAGGCCTGACTTCCTGCTTGGCTAACTCGGTGCTAATAAATCTGCCAACGAATTAGTCACATAAGTTCCCTTCTCCAAGAAACTCAAAACCCAAGACGCAGTTGAAGCATCCAGATTATCTCATACACATGAGGTCGGAACTAAACCTTTAAAGAAAGTTCAAGTGGCTTTTTTATGGGTCACATGTGTGTGGCAGGGGAAGTGTTACAGGGAGAGGAGGTTACTCGGTCATTGCAGACTTTTATTTTGTTGTAATTTTCATATGACTGCATGTTAGTTATTATTCTGTTGTCTTAAATGATAGAGAGGGATAATTACAACATAAATCACCAGATGTTGATTGACTACAAATATAGACAATTTTCATAAAAACTAGAGATTTTGATGGTAATATCTTTTTTCTTTTTTTAATTTTTTTATTAATGTATTACATGTATACATATCTTCCTATTGCCCCCCCCCACTCCTATGCATACCCTAACCCCCTCCCAGTGTCTTGTGTTCATTGGTTATGTTTATATGCATGCATACAAGTCCTTTGGTTGATGGTAATATTTTGATAGAAATTGTTTTTCTGCCTCTTGTAAACTTGATCATCAAGCCTTGTCACTCACCAGCAAAAAGAAAAAAAAAGTATATATATATATGTACATATAAAAATGTATATATATATGTACATATGTACATATATATATATATATGTACATATATACTGTATTTCAAAAGCAAAGAGGGCCTATTTTTTATCTCCCAGTGATAATTTTTAAATTATTAATTTTCTGACTCTTTATGCCAGGGAGTCTCAGTCAACCTGTCGTCTTCTTGCCTTGCCTTTCCTTCTGCCTCCACCAAACAGAGAGTTGTAAACAACAACCATTGATCTTGCTATGGATTTTACTCTGGGCTGCAACCAGCCAAGGAATTACGCTATTGTCTGTGTCACTGGGAGAAGTCTCACGAGGCCAGAATGACTCTGTGTGCCGACCTGTACGCACGAGGCGTGACTCAGTGAAAATTACAGGCTGCCTTGATGCAGGCCAGCTTATGAAAGACATCCATTATGATTTTCCCAACTACCTTGGGTTCTTAGAAACGTACCTTACCATTTCCCTGGATGAGTTGTTTGTGCTTTCTCTTCATTGGAAAACAGAACATTCGTGCTTATGAAAATCGTGCTCTTTATTTATAGAGATGGGAGGACAAATTCAACATTTGAAAATCACTTCTACAGAGACATAGGCCTGAGCCAGATGACCAAATGGGAATAGGCTGTTGAGAAGAAGACCATTGGGTACTAGCCTTGGCTCGGAGTATGGCTTTGTGAGTGTATCCCAGGTTCCATATCTGCCTACATCTGTCAGCCCAATTGTGAGCATAGCAACCGCACTGGAGCGCAGCCAGAAACTTCCTCCTTCCTTGGGTGGTTCTGAGATAAATCTAAAAGAAATTAAATTCAATTAGATTTAATGAGAGATGAAAAGAGTATCATAAAATGCAGCTAAATGCTAATGATGGAAGACGGGATATTTTTGGAAATTACAGCAGCCTTTTACCTCCCATTTTATTTATTTATTTTTGGTGGTATTTTTTTTTTTTGTATTAATTTGGTGTGTGTGTGTGTGTGTGTTTGAGGCTTGAGAGATACATCCTGAAATTATAATCCGGTGGAGACTTTGATTTTCCCTCTTTTACAGAATAACCTCCTCCTCTCCCAACCCATTCTACACGCTCTTACCTGCTGGGAATTTTGCGCAAAAGTAGGTTGATAGCTGTGAGTTTCTGAAACAGAGTTTATTCCTGTATCAGTATTAATGATTGTATTATTTTCTACACACACAATTGCAAATTTACTTTTGCCCTGCCATGTGTAACTGAAAAGTGGGTGGCCTACCTTTGTCTGAACAGACAGGGCTGAGTCCCCGAAGTCTGGTGGGGTTCACACACTGTGGCTCTTTAGTTAGA
Source organism: Lasiurus borealis (assembly GCA_004026805.1). Lineage (NCBI taxonomy): Eukaryota > Metazoa > Chordata > Mammalia > Chiroptera > Vespertilionidae > Lasiurus > Lasiurus borealis. The sequence continues at coordinate 3,651 of PVJN01025645.1, read as the reverse complement.
GGAGCTCCCTAAACAGGGAACTAGAGCTGCGAGAGGAAAGGGTCAGCTGGCAGTCCGGAGGGGTAGTTCTGTCTCGCTTGGGCTAAATTCCTTTTGTTTTTTTCAGTAGAGACTGTCTAACATAAAAAAAGATGATACCCTTATGCAGAGCACTCTATAATTCAGGCATTCCTTTCAGTGTTAAAACATAACAATAAAAAAGGGGAAAGTATCACCCTAGATGGTGAGGCTCCGTTGGTTGGAGCATCATCCTATGCACCGAAAGGTCATCGGTTGCATATTCGATCCCTGGTCAGGGCCTCATATGGGAGGTAACCAACCAGTGTTTCTCTCTCACAGCAATATTTCTCTCTTCTCTCTCTTTCCCTCCCTCTTTCCCTCCTTCCCTTTCTGTTTCTTAAAAAAATAAAATAGCCAAAACTGGTTTGGCTCAGTGTCTGCGAACTGAAGGGTCCCAGGTTCGATTCTGATCAAGAGCATGTACCTTGGTTGTGGGCACATCCCCAGTAGGGGACGTGCAAGAGGCAGCTAATCGATGTCTCTCTCTCATCGATGTCTCTAACTCTCTATCCCCCTCCCTTCTTCTCTGTGAAAAAATCAATAAAATATATTTTAAAAAAAGAAATATTAAAAAAATAAAAATAAAAAACATATCCTCAGGTGAGGATTAAAAATAAAGAGAAATAGAACACAAACAAACAAAAAAAAAAAACAACAAAAGGAATAAGGACCAAGTGATTAAAAAAGAAATTAACCAAACCGTGTGCTTTGACTCCAAGGAGTTCAAAGAAATGCTCGTCATTTGATCATGTCTGCGCACACTCCTTCCTGACACCACGGACACGTAGTAGGCCTGGGTTAGTCTCCCACGTCCCAAGCCAGGAGTCAGAACTGCTGATGGTCCCTTCACACCTGAATATAGTAGGTCCTGTAGCATCGTTGATAAGAGGGACTGCTAAATGTCACTGCTTTCTCTAATGCCTGCTCAATCAAAACCATGTTGTGTGTATCCATTTTGGGGGGACAGCCTATACATATATGTTCGTGACATACAAGACCCCAAATAATGTGATCTTGGCCTGCCTCTTCCGGTGAGCCGCCTGCGGCGGCTGGCTCTGCCTTCATCCAGGCAGCATGGTGTTTCCGGGAAGATGCAAAGTCTCTTCTCTCAGAATCACCTCGTGTTGTTCTTTGTCGCAACCATTGATTACCCCTGCGACTGTCTGCTCGCTGCATCTCAGCCTTCCACACAGTTCAGTGACATGCCTTCTCCTGTGTGTCTCTCCCTAGACACCCACCTCACATTAGTCTCTCGCTTTTCTTATGTGTAATGTGTGTGTGTGTGTGTTTTTCAGGATTGAATGTAAATTAGATTTCTCACTCGTTACTTTTCATAGTCCATGTGAACAGGCTTCCAGCACGGCCATTGATCTTTTGAAGATGCATTTGATGAGCATCTCGTTTGGAGGACGCTAGTGTATTAGACTCAACCAATTTATTTATTTATTTATTTTTTAATTAATGTGTTACATGTATACATATCTTCCCATTGCCCCCTCTCTCCCAGGCATCCCCTAACCCCCTAGTGTCTTGTGTCCATTGGTTGTGCTTACATGCATGCATACAAGTCCTTTGGTTGATCTCTTATCTGCCCCACCACTCCCTAACCTTCCCGCTGTAATTTTAGAATCAACCAATGTATTAACAAACAGCAAGGAGAGTCCCAAAGTGTACACCAGTCTGTCATCGTAGGCCCATATGCTACTTTTAATCTGCTTATTTGTGATTCATTGATTCATTGAATATTTACCTAAGTGGGGAGAGAGTTGTGAACGAAACACAGTTTCTGTTCTTATGGAGGATATATCCCAATAGAGGCAGAAAGACAATAAGTAAATATGAAAGACATGTGTAATATGTCATGATATGTCATGTAAAAAGTAAACCAGGTGAGGGAGGAGGAAGTGGCTGGAGCGTGCATGGAGAAGTGTTGTACTAAGTCAGGGGCAGTTTCTTTGTCATAAGTGACATTTGAGCGGGGATCTAACTGAAACTGGGGACTAAGTCACGTGTACACTAGAGAAAGCAAAGGGAGCAGTAGGACAAATGTCCAGAAACTGAAATGCACGTGCCAATATTGAGGGAAACGGGAGAGGGGGAGGCTGGAGCGAGGGAGGGAGGGGGCAGTACTAGGAGGTGAGCTCAGAATAAGACTGTTGATGGAGGTCATTGACTGACTGTGACCAGGACAGACTACATGTGCTTGTTATCCATGCCCACCCTTCATGCTGGCTATGAGTACAGTGGTACCTCGAGATACGAGTTTTATTCATTCCATAACCTTGAGGCGTGGGAAACTATGAGACGCTCGAGTCGCGGTAAACTGGTGGGTCGGGGGCAGCCGGCCGATCCACGCGATGACTCCTATCTCAACTGTTGCTCGTATTTCAAAGCAAAAATCCCTTGCTCGACAGCTCGTATCTCAAAAATCTCGTATGTTAGGGCACTCATATCTCAAGGTACCACTGTACTGCCATCAGAACAGCGGTCACAGCAAGCAAGCTGTGTGGAGAGGCTTAATTCAAAACATTATTTGGTAGCTTGAAGTTCCTGTAAGATACTACATACACTGAATGGCCAGATTATTATGATCTCTGAATGCATAAAAATCTGGCCACTCAGGGTGTGTGTGTGTGTGTGTGTGTGTGTGTGTATGTGTGTGTGTGTGTGTGTTAGAGGCCTGGTGCATGAATTTGTGCATGGGTGAGTCTAGCCAGCCTGGCCAGGGGGTGGGGACATGGGTGGTTGGCCAGCCTGCCTGCTGGTCGAACTCCTGGTTGAAGGGACAATTTGCATATTAGCCTTTTATTATATACGATATACACTGAGTAGCCGGATCATATGCATTCAGAGATCATCATAATCTGACCACTCCATGTATATGTCACCTATAGAGCATGGTTTCCCTAGATAACTCAGAGAGGCAGAGAGGATGAAGAAAAAAACAACGAGGGCAAATTATTAAAAAGTAATTAGAAATAATTCCAAAAGGAAATGAACTAATTATTTCAAAGTTACTTAAAATTCCAAACTCACAGTTGTTTAATTGCTTTCTTATATTGCAGTGTAGCCAATGTAAGCAACTGAATTAAGTTCAGTGGATAAGTGTGAAAAAAAAAAAACACAGAAAATTATAGTATGCCAGACATACCAAATGGAAAATAAATGCATACTGTCTTTATTTTTTTTTAATTGAAACTTAAAAACGGCACTTAATGCATGTAGATGCAGTGCCGCTGTATATTACCGTTTTGTAATTACGGGATGAGAACTAAGTGCCATGTCTAAGACGACGAAGAGAATTGGCTGGTGTTCTCACGGAAAGGAGATACAAAAGTGAAGAGGTGACCAGTTCTCGATTTGGTGTATTCATCTATCCAGACTCAAGTTACGGAGACCCTTAAATCTGGTGTCGACTATGTCCAATTTAAACAGAAAATAAAGGTCTCATCCTTTTTTCTTACGTTGCTTCCTCCTAAAATCAAACACAAGGAAAGCCACTTTCTAGAGGTCTTTGATATACGCAGTTATGCTAAGAGCTGAACTACTTTCTTTTTCTCCTGTGCATCCATTTCTTCCCAAATAACCTGA
>PVJN01025644.1:10624-23783 GCA_004026805.1 Lasiurus borealis | reverse complement strand
TCATAATCCTGAGGACAACATCAGGGGAAGGTTATTACTGTTGTCCCCGTTTGACAGATAAGGAGACTGAGGTAAACAAGCTTGAGTTGTTTGCCAAAGGTCACACAAGGGGTAGAGCGGGACGCGTGAGCACAGATGTCTGACTCCTGGGGCCATCCTCAGGACCATTTCCAGATCAGTGTTTAATACAGAACGTGCATTTTCTCGATCCTTCCCCACACGCACAGGACAACCGCTTAGCCCCATAATGGGGCAATAAAATAAAGATTCAAATTTGCCAGGAGCAGCAACTCAAGAGTCCAGACTCTCCTTTCCTGAATGCCAATCTATGAAGGAGGGCCAGATTGCCTGCGGTTAAGTGAAAGGTTGCTTTGAAAAGCCCCAATTCCTGGGCCCACCTCTGGAAACGATGAGTCAGTAATCCAGGGGTGAGCTGGAAGTGTGTAATCCCCCAGAGATCCTGCTGCACTGCCAGAGTTGGTAATCAAGGCTATCTATGACGCTCCATGTCTTCCAACTAGCAGTTTCTGCAATCCTCGAAACATTCTAAATAAAAACAGACCCTTGATTGTTGGATCCTAACGCTGGAAGTAAAGCAATCTCCAAACCCATAGAGGATTTTTATAAGAGTTAATGTGAGCCCAAACTGACAACATATGCTGGGAAGGCAGATCTCGAAGGCTCCAGAGAAAACAGCTTTGCCGTTTGTTTTATGCGTTTGAAATTAAGGAGGAACCCAAGGAAGGTGAAGCGAAGGCGGGGATTGGATGGCGGGATGGTTGAGAGTCTGTGCGCTCTGGAGGATGGTCAGACTTTAAAAGGAGGGCCCCCCAAAGGGGGCATTCCAGAGGCGCCTTCATGTAGTTGTATAGAAACAATGGGCAGGGCTTGCTTAAGGCGAAGACAAAGCTTTCTCTAAAGAAGTTATGTGCCTGGGGCATAACTATCCACCATGACTGGCCCAGTTAGGGGGATCACCCTGTGGGGTTACCTTCCATAGCTCCCCTTTTTTCATGCACTGGGAGTTTTCCAGTTTGTCATCATGAAGAGCTCCCCCGGCCCAGTGAGTGGGGAAGGAGACCTAATGTCCATAGAATCGGTTGCATTTGCTCTAGACTTTAGAGCAGTGGTTCTCAACCTTCCTAATGCCGGGACCCTTTAATACAGTTCCTCATGTTGTGGTGACCCCCAACCATAAAATTATTTTCGTTGCTACTTCCTAACAGTAATTTTGCTACTGTTGTGAATCGTAATGTAAATAGCTGTGTTTTCTGATGGTCGTAGCGACTCCTGTGATGGGGTCGATGGACCTCCAAAGGGGTCGAGGCCCACAGGCTGAGAACCGCTGCTCTAGAGTCTAGAGGAAAGCTTCATGCCTCCCTTTCAAAGAGTGTGTCTTACCTGAGTGTAGCATTCATCTTCCTGGTCACCTAGCACCTGTGCTAATAAATGGAAGAGGGCGATAAAGAAACCAAATGAACAAGTTTAAAACCTGAGCTCACGCCAAATCCCTCTGCCTCCAGGAGGTATTAGGGATGATGCAGATAAACAGAAAGAAGCCAAAATGTAGGGCATACCGAGTCTGTGGGTGTGGAAACTCCACCTCCACCCCGGGCTGCAAGGCTGTGCTAGTTCAAAGTAGCAGTGGGCCCCTCAGTGGCTCAGTGGATAGAGTGTTGGCCTGCGGACTGAAAGGGGTTCGATGCTAGTCAAAAGGCACATTCCCAGGGTGGGGTGTGTTGGGGGTAGCCAATCCATGATCTTCTCTCATCATGGATGTCTCTCTCTCTCTCTCTCTCTCTCTCTCTCTCTCTTTCTCTCTCTCTCTGCCTTCCTTTCTGAAATCAATAAAAATGTATTTAAAAATTATAAAAGTAGCAGTTGGAACAACATCTGGGTCCAAGAAGAGTCTGTCTGTAAAAAATACCATTAGTTGCAGTCCACGTACAATAGGAAAAAGGTGAGCTTTCAGCTCCGGGCATAATCCTGAGGGGGAAATAAAGCTGGCCTGGAAAATGGGCCAAAGACCCTGATGGAAGTTCTGTAAAACTTCTCTCCCAGGAAGAACCTTGAATGTACTTATAACTGAGGAGCTGAGACCTTGGGTGGAGACGACAGAGAAAGATTGTGTGTTTGTGTGTGTGTGTGTGTATTCTGCACACACAAATATAAGTGCATATACATTTACACACACACATAATTACACATATGTTTCAAGATTATACCTACAAAAATAATTCCAAGAAATCATCAGCCAGTTACTCCTGGACTTTTGGACAGAGAACATTCCCCAACTTTTAGTGCAGGATACTGAGACAGGGGAAGAAAGGTTTTGCAATTCTTTAGTTGGAGTTTGACTCAGCCAATGTGATTTCTCTTTTCAGTGTGGCTTTTATTTTTTATTTTCCTTCTCTCAATCGAGCTTGGGAAATGATGCCGCTTCTTTCATGAGCGCACACGCATGTCATTTGACTCCCGAGATTGAATCCTGGTATGACACGCAAAGGAGATACGAATGCGGTGAAACCTCCCCAGTGGCTGGGAGGCAGAAGTGCAATGAATGGGGAACCTTCCAGCATCCACTTTGGCAGCACGTTGTGACAGAGTGTGGAGGAGGGGGTACAGGGACGATATTTGGTCGTTCTCACACTTTGAAGAGAAGAGAATGACTCTAGTGCTTTTTTAAAAAGCAGAGCAGTGTCTGCACCGTAGCAAGGAAGGGGCAACATAAATAACTGCTGTTGTGTAAGATACAGGAGTAGGAATGACTTATCGAGAAGGAGAGGTCTTTACAAAGCTGTAACAGACTTGGAAAGGCTGTTTTTAAAATTAACTGCGAGTGCCAAGTGATAATGAAAAACATCTGTGCATCTTTTCCCAAATAACGGATAAATAAAATCGAAATTAAACAGAGAGCAGAGACCTTGCCCAGTGGGGAGCTGCTGTTTTATCTGTATACTTTTCTCCAGTCCATGGCAAGGAAGTAGATTCTTTGGTGCCATCTAGTGATTAAGTGGAGGAAGGCAACTAAAATAATTTGATTTTCTTTCTGTCTTTCCTTCTTTCTTTCTTGTTTAATAAACAAGAGAGGTAATCTTGCACTTTTAACTATCAACAGATGGTATATTAGGAGAAAGAGTCTAACAAAATGCATTTGGTGAACCTTAAATTCAGACAAGGAGGATCTGTATCCCATAGAAAGAGCAATAACAAGAAAATGAGAACTCTGCTTACCATTTTATGGGTGCCACCATATAATAGAGTGTTAAAAACTAAACTTTACTGGCTTTCTCAAAGGCTCCATGGTGCAAATTAAGAAACAGTTAATCCAAAGTTCAGCACACAGGATCCATGCTGTACTGAGCTTGCTGTCTACTGACAGTGATGCTCTCATATATATTGTACATTTAATACATTGAAATAAAATGTGAATCCGAATTTGCTTTGATTTTCCTGTCTCAGGGCAGGGTAATTTCCTGCCAATGGTGAATTTTCCACACTTAGTTTCAAGTTCCAGTTATCAAATATTACCCCTATAAATTAAATATATCTACTTTTGAGTTCTCAACCTTCTGGAAACCAAATCAAAATAAGTTAAAAAAAAACAACACATGAAAAGAAACAGACTTCAAATTGAAGTGGCAATTAAAAGTAAAAAAAAAAATTAGTTTCTTTAAGACATTCAAAGAAAATAATGGCAACATTTTCAAAGTTCATAAGGATTTTAATTTTAGTCAATACAAAATGTTTGAAAGAAATGATCAAGACTTGGAAGTTCTAGCTACCGACTGGTATTCTGTTGCACCACAGGCCACACACACATGTTCACACACATGCACACATACAAAAACGCTTATACACACATGCTCACAGACTGAGACACAATTAAAAACAAACAAGCAGAAAGGATAGCTCCTCTTAGAATGAGTTTCTGATCGCTATCATTCCCTTTGAAATGATTTCTTTTTGATGAAAGATTTAAAAAGGAAACACTTTCTTCTCTACTTCTGTGAGCAGTAGGCAGGGATGGCAGGCGGGAGCTGACCAGCAGTCATCTTGCCAACTTTGATCACTTCCAGGATCATTAGAGCCACCTTGTTCTCATCCAATCAATTTCCAGTAACATTGAACTTCTCCATGCCTCAGGCTTATGAGAGGATGCTTTACAACTTGGTATGGCTTTGGGGGAATAGTTAGATTACTCTCCTACACTTCAAAACATCGTTATTTCACTGAGATTAATAATGTAACACATTGCAAGTCTGAAAGGATTTATGTGCAAAGCCAAAATTATAACACAATGTAGAGATATTCCCAGAATCTTTTCTTATACTGACATTGTCACAGCATAAGTTTTTCATTAACTGCATATATACCTCTTTTTTACTTAACAATGATAAATAGTAAACCAAATGATAATTACCATACCTTCCTTATATACCTGTGAGCTCAGAATATTATTATTCCCATTCCACAGATGGAGAAACTGAGGTTGAGTTGAGTAATAACTTATCTGAGGTCACGCAGGTGTCAAGCTGCAGAACCAGTTTTGAATGCAGGCAGATTTAGCATGAAATCCATTGCCCTGGTGAGACAATCGTTATTTTAATTAGCTCATGACCATGACATCAGAAAGGATCACCCATATATTGCTGGTGGGAATGTAAAGTGGCAAACATTCTTACAAACAGTTTGGCAACTTCTTGTGAAACTAAAAGTGCAGTTACCATATGGCCTGGCAATTTCACTCGTGGGCACTGAGCCCAGAGACATGGAAACTTGTTTTCTTGCAAAACCCTGTAGACAAATGTTCACAGTGGCTTTATTTCTAACACCTCCAAGTGGGAACAACCCCTATGTCTTTTGGTAGACGAATAGTTAAATAAATTCTGGTACCTTCATACCAGGGAATACTACTCAGCAATAAAAAGGAGCGAACTGTTGAACACGCTACTTGGATAGAGATCACAAATAAGTTGTTCTGAGTGGTAAAAGCTATTTCTAAAAGGTTAGAGACAGTTTTTCATTATGGAACATTCTGGAAATGGCAAAAATTGTGGCAAGCAGGTTAGGGTTGTGTGTAGTTAGGGAAAGGGTGACTGGGTGGGAAGGCAATAAAGTGGTTATGCAAAGACAATCTGAAGGACCCTTGTGGTAACAGAACTAGTTCATCTCATTACACAGGTGATCAGATTACAAAGAACTAAACACACGCAGAGCTGTATGTGAAACTGAGGAAATCTGGGTATGACCTGTGATTTGCATCACTGACAATCACTGTTGCTGCTACAGCATGGATGGAACTGGAGAGCATTATGCTAAGTGAAATAAGCCAGTCAGAGAAAGAAACATAACACATGATCTCACTCCTTTGTGGACTATGAAGAACATTATAAACTTATGAACAAAAATAGATACAGAGGCAAAGAAGCACCTAACAGACTGTCAGACTACAGCAGGAAGTCTGGGGAGAGTTGTGGTGGGGGGGAGGGGGAAAGTAAGAGATCAACTGAAGGACTGGTCCTATCTAATGAAATAGCAATATTCAAATTAACCACCACTCCCACAAGACACATCCATAAGCCAATCAGGAGAAAGTATGAAAATTAACTTCAACCAAGACGGCTGTGGCCATAGAGCGAGCAGGTGGCAGGTTTGAGTTTTCCCAGCCATGGAGGAAGCCAAGCTTTCCATACACCCTGGCAGGCCCAGACCTCCACTCAAAACTACAAAATTTCAATTAGAGAAGATAAATAAATACCAACAAAAATGGCTGCCACTGTGGAGCTAGCAGAAGGCTTGGCTCCACTCCAGGCTACAAAGTTTCAATATATTCCAGATACTAGGGCCTTCACTTGGGTCACTGGGAGGCATGGCCAGTCTGCAAACCACCACAGGCCCCTTGCCCCAGGCTGCCCCATGCCCCAAGGGAACCCCCACTGATCCGAGACACTCTTCAGGGCAAACCAGGGGACCCCCACCCATGCAGCAGGCCTCTGTCCTATCGAATAAAAGAGTAATATGCAGATTGACCATCACTCCAACACACAAGATGACTGCCTCCATGTGGTCAAAGATCCTGCCCCCATGTGGTCACAAGATGGCCGCCCCAAGATGGCCAGCAGGAGAGGGCAGTTGGGAAGGACCAGGCCTGCAAGGGAGTGCAGTGTGTGCAATCAGGCCAGCAGGGGAGGGCAGTTAGGGGTGATCAGGCCTGAAAGGGAGGGCAATTAGAAGCAAATAGTCTGGCAGGGGAGCAGTTAGGCATGAATCAGACTGGCAGGGGAGTGGTTATATACTACTATTTGTAATACTTTAAACAATGAAATAAAATAAAATAAAATAAACTGTTGCTAATATTGTCGCAAATTTTTGCAAGATATTATTATTCTTGGAGGAAAACTGAGTGAAGGTATGTATTATTTACATACATTACAGAGCTCTGTATAGCTCTGTATTATTATTATTATTTTACTTCTCCATGTGAATCTATAATTATCTCAAAATAAAACACTAATAAAAGTATTATCCTAATTGATGTTATTTTCCCACACACCTAAAAAGAAGTGAACTACACATTATATACATATTTTTAGCCACTGAGTAACATATAAAAATAAGGTTTCATTCAGCAAATAAAGCCACTGCCCTCCTCGGGAACATTGCCTTTATTGTTAGTGGTGTATCCACCGGCAAGTGCTTCAGTAATAACGCATTTCTGTGCTCTGTGGACATGCATTATACAGTGTTTTTTGAAGTGTGAAGAGAAATCCCTTAACAGAAGTGCAGCTTTCTTTTTGCATTAATTCATTATCTGAGGCTGGGCGTATAAGTGTGCTTTTCATTTTCTTTGTGTGGCTCTTGTCAAAGACATCAATTAAAAAATATATATCCTTATTTGTCAATGTCCACTTATCTTTAAAATACACATAATTCAAGTCATTCAGTTTACTTTTAAAAAATGGCAGAATAGTTGCCCTATCTTTCATTTGAACAGGACAGAGGGGAATGATCCCTTGTTTTGTTTTCTTTAAAAAATAGGTTTTAAAGTCTGATTTCTTCAGATGCAGTTCTAATGAAGCAAGGTAATCGAATTACCGTGTCTGATTTGGGTGCTTATTTTCCTTATGCACTCTCTCCAGACTCCCCAGCTCCTGCTCCCCTGCCATTTCTGTGCAACCTGTCCCAGCTGTTATTGGTGTCAATATAATACACACAAAGCACGATTTGCCTTTATGGTTACCATGGAGACGCTGCTTATTAAAAGCCTTTCTTCTGAAAGAATTGAGACGTTAAGCATTCACTCAGGTCTGTGTAGTCAAGTTTTCTACGTTCCGAGGTTACGTCTTTCATAAAGAAAAAAGCTCTATAAAATTAACCTCTGGCACTGACCACCTACCTTAGTGAACTTGTACTGTTCCGCACTATTTCCCTGAGGTTGCAACCACATCTTTCTGGCCACAGGGAACTAAATAGAACAAACGAGAAGCTAATCATTCTCCCCTTTCCTATGCCACCGTCCTCCTAATGTAAAAATCGGTAGCAATTATGTACATCTCTTCTGGCTCTCTTCAAATTTATGGCTCAATAGGCTTTGTAAACATATTAAATATCTTGACCTTTGGCTCATGGATGGTTGGCATGATCCACTTAAAAATGTACTGCATGTTGTCTTCTACTGTGTGTTGTGTCATGTGCATTAGCACTGTCACTTCTGACTATAAATGCATCAAAGATAGCATCCTCCTTCCTTGTGCTAATTTTATATCCTGTTTGTCCTCCCCTCTTCCATACCTCACGAACTCAGCAAAGACCAGCAAATCACTCAGTTGACAAATGTTAATTAAGCTCCTACTGAGCGTCTACTACATTCTAAGAGCTGGAGATACAGAAGTGAATAAGTGATTTGAATCATATATGAAGAGAAGTTGATTTACTTTAAGTATAAAGATTCTTCTACTTCAGTTTCCCCTTTTGTTGGCACTGTTCATCACTGAGACCTCTTTATCCGTTATACTCCAAACACATAACAATGACATAGATAAGGCAAAGAGCAAAGTAAAAAGATACAGCATTGCTCCGATACAGTACCAGGAACTGTGGTGGGGAAACACTGGGATGGAGGCGGGTCTGCTGAGCCCCTGGCACAGAAGCTGGAGGGAAGGCTATGATGTCAGCTCCTGTAATGTCAGAAGAGCAGGGGACCAGAACCTGGCCCACTGCTTAAAGGAAAGGCCTGGGGTAAGGGGCTTCCAAGCCCCTGAAAGGTATACAAAATGCCTTTAACCAACAACCAGGTGACAGCTGATATAAAGGTACTACATTAGGATGAGGAAGAAAGAACAGACTGTCTTGCACCCAGGACTTGTGCCAACCTGCCCACTGACACAGTGATGGACCTGCATTTGCCCCTGTATCATTCCTGGCGGGCTCACAGTCACCCATGCCTGACTCTGCTCTGGTCTGAGGTACCCAGTGGTCTATGTGGAGCATCACTGGGAGAGAGAGCACTAAGAAACCACACAAAGAAAGAAACCAAGATGGAGGCATTGGTGAACACCTAAACTGCCTCGCACAACAACTTCAAAATTACAGCAAAAGACAGAATGGACACCATCCAGAACTACAGGAAAGCTGGCTGAATGGAAATTCTACAACTAGAAGGAAAGAGGAAAGCACACGGAGACTCACAAGAGCTGTGGAAGGCAGAGGTATGCAGACACGCATGTGGAGAGGACTGGCCAGAAGCTGGGCTTCCAGCTGGTGAGCACAGCGGCAGTGGTGGGAGCCTCTCCCAACTCTGTGGCAGTTGGAGATCGCCTGAGGGCTCCCAGACTGCAAGAGGGCACAGACTGGGCTGAGGGCCGCCCCCGACAAGTGCACAAATTTTGTGCACCAGGCCTCTAGTTTTTAAATATTAGGAAAAAGGTACTGAGAAATATACACAGATTCCAGCCTCAGGAGATAAGATATTGAAAACATATGTTAAAAATAGCAGTTCTGAGACAGATATAGAAAGGATCCCAAAATCATTTACTAAGAGTTTTTCAAGAAAAAAAAAAAAGGAAAGAAGAAATAGCTGAGAAGCAAAAGTTAAAGATAGCATAGCATTATACAGAACTGAAAAGGATATCATTTCTTATTGAAATACCAGACAATACATAACAGGACATATTTAAAAATAGAATTATTTTTATCCTAGTGAGATTTTCCCAAATAAGTCTTTTGTCTATTTGTGGAAATGGAACCTTTAAAGAATGTGGATGAAAAAGTGAATTTTCTACTTACAGAATTTTACTTCTTTAGTCACACATATATTTAAATTACTATATATTATCTACTTGTTAGTTTGGGTAATATGTAATGATTTAAAAGTAATTTAAATTACTTTTATATAGCACTTTAAAAGTAATTTAGAAATATTAGTTTTGTCCCCAGTCACACAAAAGATTAGTCAACCTCTTCAAATGCACCTCTGACATCAGTGCCTTTGTCATCCCTGGAGTGCTTGTAAGTTATCATAGCGGCATTGTGTGATTATGTGTGTGATGTCCCATCACATACAGAACCACAGGTTTACTTTCATTTTTATTTTTCCCCTAGGCTTTCTAGGTTTATGTTTCTAATCCTCATAATGCAATAAATAGTATTACTTTTAAAGTAACCTTTAAAAGTCTTATTTACAATGGCCTCCAACCTTTGCAAAAGTAATGTGAACCCAGAAATAAATGTTGAAATTGCTAACCTTTTTTTTGCATTCTTATTACTAATTTTTACAGATGAAATTTGTAAACACCAAAATTAGCATTAACTGTAGAGAAGACCCTGTCATTTGTGGCTGTTATCCTAAACAGTACAGTGGTACCTTGAGATACGAGTTTAATTCATTCCATAACCTTGAGGCGTGGGAAACTATGAGATGCTTGAGTCATGGTAAACTGGTGGGTCGTGTTCAGCTGGCCGATCCACGTGATTACTCCTATCTCAAATGTTGCTCGTATTTCAAAGCAAAAATCTCTCGCTGGATGGCTCGTATCTCAAAAATCTCGTATGTTAGGGCACTTGTATCTCGAGGTACCACTGTATTTGATGTTTAGAAAGTGTTCTTAACATGAGAAACTGTGTAAGAACTTCAGTATGAGAGGTTATTTTTTTCCCTAGAAATCTTTAGGGAAAATTTACCTTATATTTAGGTTATATAGAGCTTTTATTGACCTCTGATTACATATCAGGGGTGAGTGCTGGGTATGTAGCAGTGAACAGGACAGAGAACGGCCCTTTTACCAGTGGGAAGAGGTGATCTTCCCCAGATGTTTCTGGTGGGAGTGGAATTCTTGCAATACCCCCAGAAAAAAAACTCACTGAGATTGTAGGGGAGGATGGAATATTGTACAAAGCTTTATTTCCATGGAATGACATCCCTGAGTTTCCAAGGTCCCATTTCCCCTTCTCCTGCTGAGGAAGAAGTGCAGCTGTGGTTTCAATAAGGCTAGAATCAGAGCTTCTGTTCCATGTTGGAGCGGTCCAGCCCAACATCAGGCTAGCTTCGTTTGTGTTGCCAGTTGCAGTCCACCAGTCCATTGCATGTGGAGTCCATAGGGCCACATGGTTAGACAGGAAACCCAAGCGAATGCATGGAAGCCAAGAACCACGAGGAACAAGAAAGAGAATTCCTTTGTGTAGGGGATTATGTATTCCCAAATTTTCATGGGCTTGCAGTGGCCCTGCCTTCTGGCCAATAATCTTTGTCCTCAGGTTTGAGGGACAGGCCAGGATGTTCTGTGTCACCCCAACTTCATTGGGCATGAGTCTCCTTCCCTCTGTTGGACCTCTGCCCCTCAGTGACCTGTAAGGAATGGGAATGGGCTGGCGGTTCAATGGGGAGTATAAAGTTCCAGCTTCCTGGGGAAGCTGCCTAAGATGACTCGCCTATAATTTCTGGCCTTCCCTGGCTCCTTTCCTGTTATTAATAACTAGAGTGATGAAATTCATGCACTGGGGCAAGGGTGTCCTCTCAGCCCAGATTGCACCCTCTCCAATCTGGGACCCCTCGGGAGATATCTGACTCCTGGTTTAGGCCAGCATTCCCAACCACTCCCTTGCCAGCCTGACCAATGCCTAACTGCTTCCCTGCCAGCCCAATCACTCCCAACTGCCCTCCCCTGCAGGCCTGATAGCCCCCAACTGCCCTCCTCTATAGGCATTGCCCCCTGCAACTGCCCTCCCCTGCAGACTTGGTCCCCCTCAACTGCCCTCTCCTGCCAGCCATCTTGTGGTGGCCATCTTTGACCACATGGGGATGGCCATCTTGTGAAAAGGCGTGAGGGTCAATTTGCATACTACCTCTTTATTATATAGGACTAGCTAATTACAATGGTATCAGTCCTAACTTCCTGGAGTCCATATTTTAGTTTGGCAATACAGACAATAAACAAATAAGTACGAAAATATCAGGTAATGGTAACTGTTATAAAGACAATTAAAAATAATTTCAAGAAATTGGATAAAATGTGTAAGGGATCTAGAGGGTTTCCAAAGAATCTGAGTATCTGATTGAAGGGCCTGTGAGATCAGGCAGACCATCAGCCTCATTTACAGACCAACCCAGGCCCCGATTTCACATATTCTAAATCTAAATTCAATAATTACCTTTATACCATTCATCTGATTGTTAAGAATTTTTTGACCTCACATAAAATGTCTGATACAGAAAGATATTACAAATATAGAAAGTATAAGGAAGGCAATTGTTAAGGACATTTTGAAAATTCTCACAATATTTCCAATAAAATTTTGTTTTGCAATCAAATTCACCTTTCGAAAGTATATAAAATTAAAAGGGTGATATAGAAGTTGGCCATTTTCTTTTTAGCTCTAAAAGTACATAATTTAGAATCATAATCTCTTTAGGTCTTTGAAATGTTTTGTCCAAGATTGGGATGTCAGATGTATAAGTATCAGACTATTGATAGGTGTTTTTAATTGCTTTGGAAAAGTATATGTTGCACCATTTAACTGCACTACTAATAAGAATATATTGTAAAGGGATTTTAAGGGCAAATATGTAAGGAACAGCTTAGGTTCTTGACAAGTATTGAAGGTATTTCTCTCGTTTCTCTGGTGTGCTTGCTCTCTCTCTCTCACACAGTTACACACACACACACACGCACATGCACACACACACACACACCTGTTGTGTGCTGCCTGGAGCGGGTCCAAGCAGCTGCTGGGTGGGTGGAATGAGACAGCTGAAGTTGTCTTTCTGTCTCACAGAACAGCCGGCGGTGGAAGGAGACATGTTGGCAATGAAGTAGGTGAAGAATCCAGCTTTTCCTGCCAAGTTTTCTCCTGAAAATAGTGGCGACAATACTAAGTGTGTCCCACTGGGACTTGATGAAAAAGGCGAAAACGAGGACAGGACCCAGGAAAGCCTGAACCAGGACTCAGGTGAAGCAGGGGAGAAGCCTGGGATGCGAAATTTAAGGCAGCACGCCCGCCCAGGCGCTGTCTCTGCACTTGCACCACCTGGAGATCCAGGGCCATCTTAAATTTTGTGTCTTGCTTATTTCATCCCGGTCCCTGCTAACGTTGCCAATTTTTTGTGTCTCTGTCAGAGAAGCCACCACGTATAAATCAGACGACAAGACAATCCTACCCGGATTCTCCAGAACCCCTGAGGCAAAGGTCACAACCTCAAATGCACTGAGTCCGCTCTGAACGTATGAATGAACGAAGCTGACAGGTGAGATAAGAGAGTGGAACTATGGTAAGCTGTTTACTGGCCCTTTTGAGAGGTCCTGCAGGAACCCCGAGTTCAAAGCCAGATGTAAATAAGACAGCAGATCCATAGATCTAAAAAATAGCCGAGACTGGTTTGACTCGGTAGATAGAGCGTCGGCTTGCGGACTGAAAGGTCCCGGGTTCGATTCCGGTCGGGGGCATGTACCTTGCTTGCGGGCACATCCCCACTGTGGGGCGTGCAGGAGGCGGCTGATCGATGTCTCTCTCTCATCGATGTTTCTGACTTTCTATTTCTCTCCCTTCCTCTCTGTAAAAAATCACTAAAAATATATTTAAAAAAAAATATATATATATATATAAAATAGCCAAGACCGGTTTGGCTCAGTGGATAGCATCGGCTTGCGGACTGAAAGGTCCC
>PVJN01025644.1:0-10524 GCA_004026805.1 Lasiurus borealis | reverse complement strand
AGGCATATCTGCACTGTGGGGTGTGCAGGAGGTGGCTGATCGATGTCTCTCTCTCATTGATATTTCTGACTTTCTATCTCTCTCCCTTCCTCTCTGTAAAAAAATCAATAAAATATATTTTAAAAATAAATAAATAAAAAATAAGAAAAATGCCAAATACAGGGTGCCTCCCCACGTGTGTGTCTCTGTCGCGTTCTGACTAGTCTACGCAGAAGCGGGCTTTGCTTATGTAAGAGTATCACCTGTAATAAAATTTGCATGCGGAACATCCCTTAATAGAGCCAATTAAAAATGAAAATGTGGGGCCAGCAAGAGACATTTTCACAATTGATCCAGACGTTGGTGCCGGCGGTAAGCTAAATATAAGCGGTGGTTTTTTCCCAGGGAGAGAGACGCAGCAGAACTCCAATTTCTAGGAGGAAAAAAAGGCTAAAAATAAACTCCCAGCAGCAGCAGCAAGCCGCGGAGGAGGCTTGCAGGGCCTGTGAGAGCCTCCCTCGTGTCTCCAGGGGAGATCGATGAGGAAACATCTTTCCCCACAGCGATGGGCTACTGCTTTCCAAACTGGAAAAGTTCCAGGGCAAACAGAGGCAGCTCTGCGACCTCTCAGGTGGGTGGTTCTGCTGAACCTGTGCTTCCCACACTCGTCCTGAAATACATTTATCTGAGGCACTTGTATTCCCCCCTTTTTTTTAACTATGTTTTTATTGATTTCAGAGCGGAAGGAAGAGGGAGAGTGAGATAGAAACATCAATGATGAGAGAGAATCATTGATTGGCTGCCTTTTATACGCCCCCTCCTGAGGAGTCAGCCTGCAACTTGGGCAGGTGCCCTGACTAGGAATCGAACTCAGGACCCTTCCGTCCACAGGCTGAGCCTCTGTCCACTGAGCCAAACAGCTGGGGCAGCACTTGGATTCTTGAACTCTGAAAGCAAACACCACAAAAAGCATTACGGAAAAAGCCCCATAAATGTCATTGATTTTGAAAAATAAAGCTCAACGACTAAAATGTCCTGAAATCAGTCTTCTAAATGAAAACGTAAAAAATAAATCAGTCCTTTTCTTCTGATATTTCTTAATAACTAGATTATTGGTATTGTTCATAAAAGTCCTAGATAGTATATAAACTTAAATGAACAGGGACAAACGGTATAATTGCAGGCAGAAATATTAATATAGCAAAATGATCTGATTGTGACTATCAATTGTGATTGAATTATCATCCAGGACTAGGCCTGAATATATATTCTACAATTGAAATGGTATCTACTTTTAACGAGGATACGGAAGAAAGGAAAGGGATGAAGAAGTGTGTGCTTTATGTTGCCATATTTCTTCGTAAAACAAGCAAAGACACAGTGCTCCTGGTATTTCTTTGAACAACTCTTTCTGAAAGGTGATTGAATACTTGGTAAATAATAGAAATGATCTGGCGCCACCTTGTGGTAGTTTCCTGAAATTGGGTGTGGATTTTAAAAGAAAGGTTCTAGAATTAAATCAAGGTGTTTTACAGCTGAACAAATATCTAATTTCTTTCAGAAAGCTAAGTTTAAAGTATAGACAACATTCTTATAGGGCATAAATTCCAAGCAACAAACAAAAATATATTTGTAATATAAAATAATAATAATAATAGCAATTTTATTATTATTATTATTATAGTAAAATAATTTATTCAGTGGTTCCTGTGTGCTAGGCAGTGGGGCTGTGGGCATTAGGTGTATTTGCTCACTGGACATGAAGAGCTCTGAGAGAAACTAGGGAGGCCAAATCAGTTTCTCTCCCACAGCCACACAGAGTTAGGAAGGGATTTGGAAACTAATTCTTTATATTCCAGGCATCTGTTGAGCACTTCCTACTTGCTATCTAATTGTGGTAACATTCTTGTGAAAGAAACACTGGCACATCCATTATATCAATGAAGAGATTCAGAAAGATTATATAACCTACTCAAAGCTAGAATTTGAACTGAGATATATTTAATCCTAAAGACCATACTCTTAGTTGTGCGATGTCCTATTATATTAACTATATCGTGATGATTTAATTAATTGCATATGTACAGATCTTTCAACCATTCACCCACTTATGCTCGATCACACACACACACACATAAACACACACTTCCTGGGTCTTGGTTCATTTCTCCTACAGGTGGCCCACCCTCTTCTCCTTCTTGTATAAGGGTATTATAAAGATTCCGTGGGTTAACATTAAATGACAAGTGTAAAGTGTGGTAACAATGCTTGGCACAGAGAAAGGACTGAGTTTCAACTGTTTTTTATCATTGTTTTATGTTAGATCAGTGTGCAATATTTGCATTTTATTTTTCTAAATTTCCTTTTGGCCACCATGATGTGCAAAAATATGGCCAATGACAAAAAAAAAAAATGCCCATGGTCACTCGAGTCCTTAAGTTCCTGAAAATGCCATCCATCACAGTCTCTTTGACCTCATTTAGTACTCCTTTCCTTCCCTGGCCCTTGTTTTGGAAGGAAGAATTAACTCCTCTTAGCTTGCAGTTTCTGCTTTTATCTTTCCTTCACCCTCCACATGACTTGGCTGAGGTGAGTCGGCCACCACTTTATTTATTTCCCTTCCGGGTTTGCTATGATGGAGGCCACCCACCATGGGACTTCTCTTGGAGGCCTGCCGGGGACAGGAATAGTTCAGTGCTTAGAAGGGACTGCGATGATACTGACTGTAACATCCCGCTAGACATTTGGTGTCTGTACTGACTCCCCCAACATCCCACAACCTCTCTACCCACCGCCTCTCCTAGAAACCCCAGCTGAGACACCAGGCACGGTGCCTGCAGGCCCTCCCAGCACTCAAGACTCAAAGAGGCCTAAGTTCTCAGGTCTTGCAAGGGCATATGCCTAACTGTCTTCTATAGATTTGAATGGAAGCGACCTTCTGCTGTGCCCTGGCATGGACCTGTATCTATCTGTCGTCTATATCTGCCTGTGGAGTTAAGGGCTTTTGGGAAGTGATCTGAGGTCAATGAATGGCCATTCTTGAGGGAAGAGTCTAGAGGGGTCATGCAGGGTTGAGCCTAATCACAGGCCAAGGGCAAGGCCCAGGGCCCAGACGACTTTCTTCTTCTGGCATTCAGAATGCTTTGTCCGACACTAAGAATCTTTTTTTTTGTTTTTGTTTTAATATATTTTATTGGTTTTTCACAGAGAGGAAGGGTGACAGACAGAGAGCTAAAAACATCGACGAGAGAGAAACATTGATCAGCTGCCTCCTGCACACTCCCCCCTGGAGATGTGTCCACAACCAAGGTACATGCCCTTGACTGGAATCGAACCTATGACCTTTCAGTCTGCAGGCTGATGCGCTATCCACTGAGCCAAACTGGTTTCGGCCAACTAAGAATCTTAATAGTTAATACTTACAGGCCTGACCTTGTGCCAGGCTTGTTGTAAAAATTTCACATACATATATACTCAGTCCTCTTAACCCCAACCCCAAAGAGAGATTTATGGGGGGGAGAAAACCCCTAATTCAATAATCTCAGCCGTGAATCATTGGAAAAGCAATCCAACTTTTATTATTATTATTTTTTTTACCTTCGCACCAACCAGTTTCTATTGGTTGTGTTCCTTGGCATTTCCATAGGATAATTCATGTCCCACGTGGCCCCACAGTTAGCCTAGTCCTGACTCCACCGACTGTTGACTCAGCTGCAACCTTGCCAACACCCTCCGGGAGCGTGCTGGGCTCTTTGCTTTCACGCTGTGCCCACCTCTCCAACGGCATCCTCAGCCATGTTTGCTCCTTAGGTTAGAACGTCTTCTTCCTCTGATCCACCTGATGACATGATTCAGATAAAGCCGCACCCTGTCAAAAACGTTCAACTATCCCAGTCCGTAGCTTTCAACATGTAACTTTAGCCTATAGCTCCTGTAGGTCATTGCTAAAAGTGAATGAATGAATGGATGGATGGATGGGTGGGTAAATAAATAAATCTGTTCCCTCCCGACCCTTGATTGATAATACAAAAGCCCCCTTGTATTGCTTCAGAACTCCCACTTATAACCCCCTTTTCATCCCATTCAAATAAAGCCGTGACGGTCTGCTCCAGGAAGTCATCTGTCTCACATGTCGGTAGTCTGGATGTGAGCTCAGCTGGGGTTCTCCCTCCACAGAACCAGCTAGCAGCTGGCCGAGTGAGGAGGGTGATGTGGTTCAGAAGTGAAGAATTCACTCCCTTCCCCTGCCTGGGCGGCCTTAGCTGACTTATAACATACAACATACAACATACAACATAGCACTTCTGTTCTGCCACTTTTTGTCCCGACCTTCAGCAGCCGCTTCTGCGTGCGCTGCTCCATGTACACAATCTCGGGGTTTCTGGATTTTGACACAGATCATCTCCTCTTGGTAAACAGCACTTATTCGCCTCTGTTTTGTTTCAAGAACTAACGGAAAGCCTAACTCAATCAGAATCATGTACCAGTTTATGGAAAGCACTAGTAAAACCAGCACTGAAGTCTGAGGCCTAGGTGAGGCTGGATTCAGTGGCTCAGCAAGGTGACCCGTGGTTTGACTGCTTGGTTTATCCAAAGGGCTTTCAGCCGCTCCCAGCGGCCATATGCACACCCACGGTAGGATAGAATTCCTTTGTGGATTTCTGTCAAAAGCAGTGGAGTTTGTTCTTCCAAGGACTCGGTACATGTTTTCTTACATCTCAGAGTCCACTGGGGCACGTGTCCATCCCTAGACAATCTCTTCGGCCAGGAGAGGGGACTTGCTACAAGGCTTACACTAGTCAGGCCTCACCTCTGATGATGCCCTGGGACTAGCCTGTGCCAAACCCTGAGGCTGAGCCGAAACCGGTTCGGCTCAGTGGATAGAGTGTCGGCCTGCGGACTGAAAGGTCCCAGGTTCGATTCTGGTCAAGGACCTGTACCTTCGTTGCGGGCACATCCCCAGTGGGGGGTGTGCAGGAGGCAGCTGATGGATGTCTCTCTCTCATCGATGTTTCTGACTCTCTATCCTTCTCCCTTCCTCTCTGTAAAAACTCAAACTCTGAGGCTGCATTCAGGAAGGTGCTCTACCAAGCTTGGATGGAGCCAACGACCCTATAATTACCATCTTTCCAGCCCAAATCTAATCCCACTAATGTTCCAGGAAACCTGGTAAGTGTTACTTGCCAATTCACGGTTGCTCCTGTTTCAAAGGCACGTTCTCTCTTCTCCAGGCTGGTTTCGGGGTCTGCACAGAGAGCTGAGGCCTGAGCATGCTCCCTGGATCTCTCTACAACTCTTTTCTCAGGCCAATGCCCAGGTCTGGAGCCACGGGTTCCACCTAAGAATTTCACAAAATCCCCGACCACAGGGCGCCATCACCTTCTTTTTGCCATAGGCTCGAAAGTGGCAAATGCACAAAGACAAAGTGCTTCCGTAAATAAGTAAGTAAATGCACCAAAGGCTAAGGAGGTAGCTGTGGGTTGTGGGCAAGCTGCAAAGTAGTTACCGGAAGCTGACTTCATGAGAACTTGGAAAAGGAGCCAGGCTTCCAAATTAAAGCGGCGGAATGACACTGGAGATGGGTGTCTGTTTCCACTTGTGGCTGCTTCTTTCTTTACCCTAAACATCACAATAAGTGATATCAACAAGCATAAATCTGGGTGTGTGTGGGGGCGGAGGAGGAGCCCATATTTTTAAATGCAGAATTTTAATGCATGCATGGTGACTGAGCTGGCAGACCATAGAGAGTGAGACCTGAGCAGCACTTCAAAACACAGTGAGCAGTGGGAAATGGCGTCTCTGAGTGATTTGCCTCAAAATAAGCAAAGTTCTGTTGGGACAGTATCTACAAATTACCTGAAAGATGGGAGAAATGTGCAGCTAGTGATGGACACTACTTTGAATAAAGCACTTTGGATGTTTCTCTTGGAATTATAGTGTTTTCTTTGGTTGCAACATCCGCTCTTATTAACCGGTGCCCCTCATAAATAAAAGAAGCGGTAAGAAAAGGCTACACACTGTATGGTACCAGCTCTATGACATTCTGGAAAAAGCAAAAGTATGGAGGCAATGAAAAGATCAAAGATTGCTAGGGGTCCGAGACTGGTTTGGCTCAGTGGATAGAGCGTCAGCCTGTGGACTGAAAGGTCCCAGGTTCGATTCCGGTCGGGGGCATGTACCTTGCTTGCGGGCACATCTCCAGTATGGGGCATGCAGGAGGCGGCTGATCGATGTCTCTCTCTCATCGATGTTTCTGACTTTCTATCCCTCTCCCTTCCTCTCTGTAAAAAATCAATAAAATATATTTAAAAAATATATATATTGCTAGGGGTTAGGAGAGAGAGAGAGGCGTAAATAGGAGACTGTGCTGGGTCTCACACCATGGATTCCTGTTCAGTAATTATCCCAGTACCCCCAGTCCCTCTAGAAGCCAGGAGTCAACCTGAAAAGGGGTTTCGAGTGACAGGGAAAGGATCTGGGATGAATGGATCTATAATTAGAGTCCATTGGAGCAGCGGTTCTCAACCTATGGGTCGCGACCCCTTCAGGGGTCAAATGACCCTTTCACAGGGGTCGCCTAAGACCATCAGAAAATGCAGATATTTACATCACGATGCATCACAGTAGCAACATTTCATGGTTGGGGGTCACCACCACATGAGGAACTGTATGCAAGGGTCGCGGCCTTAGGAAGGTTGAGAACCACTGCGATTGGAGGAAAGAAGAGATACACGCAGGAATCAGGCAAAACTTGGGTTATTATAAGAAAAGCCTACCCCAATTCCATTCTGAGGTCTCACAATGCCCTGGGTAACAAACACGTTCACTAGAATGCTTTCTGGCCTCTGGCTTAAGGCATGCT
Organism: Lasiurus borealis; assembly: GCA_004026805.1. NCBI lineage: Eukaryota > Metazoa > Chordata > Mammalia > Chiroptera > Vespertilionidae > Lasiurus > Lasiurus borealis. The sequence continues at coordinate 3,683 of PVJN01025644.1, read as the reverse complement.
GTGTGGGGGCGCTGGCATAACCTGCCCAGATCACATTAAGATCTACCTTGCTCTCTGACCATGTCGCCTCCCGCTTTCCCTTTAGGACATGCAAGCCCAAGACTGCTGCTCCCAAGGTCACCTCTGCGGAGGGAGGACAATGGAAAGCAAATGAGCACTTTATGAGGGCATAAAATCAGCCGTGGCACTTTAAAAATCAGACCGAGGCTCATTGCGATGGGCTTCGTGCGGTGTCAGGACATAAGTACAGCCTTTCTTCTTATCACCTTTTTTTTTTTTTTTCTCTCCTCCATTAACAGCTGAATATGTTTCAAGTTCATCTTTTGTATAAGCAATCAATTCCCGGGGAAACGGGCTGTCAAGTCTTCAGCTTGAAGAAAATAAAAAGAAAGAATATCAATAAGCTCCCCGCTGCTCTGTCTCTTAGAAATGGTCAGATGGAGGCCAGCTACCTATTTTCTGAGGCTGAGCAGTGGGCTCTCAGAGGCGGGAAAAAGCCAAAAAGCCAGGGCACCATCCACTTTAAAGATCTTGGCATTTACCGCTGGGACTAGGACGTTGGCTTTTTGAGATTTTCTCACTTGAATTAAAGACAAATTAAAATAAAGAGGAGTAATCACATTCCCTGGCATTGCATTTGTGATTTTATTATCGCTTTAGTCTTGTTTGATGTGGCTGGCTTCAGGTCTAACAGCCCCAAAGCAGGATGCATAGTTGAGACGATAAGGTGACCACGAGAAGCGTAATTAGTTCATAATTGGCTTTTTCTCCTCGGTACTAATTACCGTTTTACCAGATTTGTTCCTGTTTAAAAGTCATGAAAATCGTGTCCATAGTTGGGAGCTTTCTGATGAAAGGCATACGGACTTTTCTAAGGATGAAAGCACTGTGGTGATTCCAGCCACAGCAAAGTTAGCGATAATTAAAACCGCTTTTCATTACCCTCCAATCCAACAATTACTTCTGGGAGCTGATGCAAACCCACAAACCACTTGCTTTTTTTTTTTTTTGTCACAGTCGTACTCTGAGTAAACCTTTTCCATTGCTACCGAGACATGTTCTCCCATCGACAGGTGGAAACGCAGAGGCTGCAGAGAGTGTATGGTTTGGTCAACACCTAATCTGAAAGCAAACGGAATCCTTTTAAACCTGAAGTTTGATAAGCCTGAAAATGTGATAAGTTAGTGATTTGTCAGGAAATTGAATAAAGGAAAACAGAAGGTGCTGTGACTTCATTACGTCCTGACGGCTGAAGGCATTCAGGCTCGCTATGGCAGATCAATCACGGAGAAACGTGACGGAAATGTGCATAGAATACATTGAGAGAGTTCAGGAAAATGTCAAGTTTGAGAGCTTTAGAAAATCAAAGGCGCTTTCATAAATATTCATGTTTACTAGGAAAATCATATACTCCTCCGAGAAGGCAGGTTCTGGGTGGAAAGAACAATGAAAGCCGCGTGATTACTTCTTTGTGCTTCTCTATGATGTCCCTGTTTGCTTAAAGTCTATCTCACCTTGATGCTGAAACTGGTTGGGCTCAATGGATAGAGTGTCGGCCTGCGGACTGAAGGGTCCCGGGTTCGATTTCGGTGAAGGGTTGCAGGCACATCCCCAATGGGGGTTGTGCAGGAGGCAGCTGATCGGTGTCTCTTTCTCATCGATGTTTCTGACTATCTCTCTCCCTTCCTCTCTGTAAAAAATCAATAAAATATATTTTAAAAAATAAAATAAAATCTATCTCAAATTGAATAAATTAATTTCCCAAGTCTGAATGTATCTTTATTTTATTTTTAATAAAATACATTTTATTTATTTCAGAGAGGAAAGGAGAGGGAGAGAAAGATAGAAACATCAATGATGAGAGAGAATCATTGATCGGCTGCTTCTGGCACCCTCCCCCCCGACTGCAGATTGAGCCCGCAACCCAGGCAGGTGCCCTGACCAGAAATTGAACCATGACCTCCTGGTTCATAGGTTGAAGCTCAACCACTGAGTCAACACCTTTAGATGCATATACCATTGTTTATCCATTCATTTGTTGACAACTACTAGGGTAGTTTCCATTTGGGGGCCATTTGTGAATAATGCCTCTATGAATATTAGTAAATGCAAGTTGAGGAAGTTATAAGCCTTCCCTCCTGAGTGGCCCATGGGAGGAAACAGCAATTAATTACAATACACGATCTGTAACAGAGGCACACAACTCTGCTAAGCAAAACAAGCCAGTCAGAGAAAGACAAATATCACATGATCTCATTCATATGTGGAGTCTAACAAAGTAAACTAATGAGCAGAGTGGAACCAGAGACATGGAATTTTAAAATAGTCTTCAAACACGTCACGAATACCACTAACTTATTGTAAAAGATGTGCTTGAATATACAAACATATGTAATAACTATGATACAAAAATGTTATTATACCATTGTGTTGAATAACAGGAAATTCCAATTGATGTGTCTGTTCTTGGGCAGAACTGATTAGTTAATCAGAGATCTTAAGTCTACAAAGCAAAAATAAACATCATCCAGGGACACTCCTTTAGCATAAACCAATCATCTCATTGTTGAGGGTTAAGAGATTCTGCCAAAAATATGTGGTTATATTATTTTGAAAGAAAACTTATGTTTTCTGTTTCATTCTTTTTTATTATTTTTTATACTGATTAAGGTATTACATATGTGTCCTTATCCCTCCAGTGGGCCCCCATCTCATCCCACTCCTGTTCATGCCCTCACAGCCCTGGTGTCTCTGTGCATTCATTATGCTTATATGCAGGCATACAAGTCCTTTGGTTGATCTCTCCCCCTTACCCCCACCCTCCCCTACATTTCCTCTGAAGTTTGAGAGCCGATCAATGCTTCTCTGTCTCTGGATCTGTTTTTGTTCATCAGTTTATGTTGTTCATTATAATCCACAAATGAATATCTTGGTCCTTCAATTACAACAGCACTTGGCAGTTGGAACTAATTCATAAACTGCTACCAAAGAATAAAACTGCTATTTAACAACCACAGAAAATGCTTTCTATTATATGGTATACTTGTGCCTCTGCAAATAAAAGAACTTTTACTGACCATATCATAATTTAAAGTATGTGTTTTCTGTGAATTTTCACAACCTGCCCCTGTGAAGATGTTAGACTCATATACAAATAAGAGAGAGAGAGAGAGAGAGAGAGAGAGAGAGAGAGAGAGAGAAAGAGAGAGAGAGAGAAAGAGAGCGCATGAGAATAATGCCCAGCATTTTTGGGGAGCATTTTTATAGGGAATAATGGATTCAAAGTAAAGTGCAAATTACCAATCAACATACCAAAATAACTAACCGTACAATTAACTCAAAGTATAAGCATTAATCTTACAAAATAATAAGCAACTCTTCTTTAAATATCTGAAGTATAGATGACTTACAGTCACATTAAGAAAATGCTAGAGGTGGGATGAGAATTTATATTTTCTTTATTTCCAAACTGCTTCTTTGGATATGCTGTAAGGAGTTTCAGAAAATGATGAATTATTGATGAATGTCATACTGTTGTTGACTCTTCTGAGCAAGAGATTTAAAATTCAATTCTACCTTGTACAAAAGCTTTGGAATTAATTATAGACTCCTGCCAATTTCTCTGCGCTGTCCTTTACCCGAGGACATTATCACTAAACCTCTGTCATTAGTGTTGCTATCAC
>PVJN01025643.1:0-29811 GCA_004026805.1 Lasiurus borealis | reverse complement strand
CAAGCTCTCTAATTCTTATTACTTGTCTTGTTGATAATAGCCATTTTAAGAATGGCAGGTGGTATTTCATTGTGATTTGATGTGCATATAGCTAGTGAAGTTGAGCATCTTCTCATTTATCTGTTGGTTATTATATGTCTTCTTGGAAGTATCTGTTCAGGTCCTCTGGCAATTTTTAAGTGGATTATTTATTTTTTATCACTGAGTTGTTTGACTTCTGTATATATTTTGGATATTAGCCCCTATTCTGAGGTGTTATTTGCAAATATCTTCTTTGGTTGGTTGCCTTTTTGTTTTCTTGATGGTTTCTGTTGCTGTGCAGAAACCTTTTAGTTTGATATAATCCTCTTCATTTATTTTTGCTTTTTATTCCCTTGCCTTTGAGTTAAAAAAAAAAAAAGGAAAGAAATTGGGAATCTCTTAGTAATGAAGAGAAGGACACTAGATTCTAGGGAGGTAACTAGCAGTGTCTGCTCCTCATAACTGTGCTCAGGCACTGTGAGGTAGTTCCTGGGACATGAATTGTTTGAGTGTCCCTGTGCCCTCTGAGGTCAGGGGGGAATTATTAAATAAAAATAAGTTAGCTTTTGTCAGTTTCCTGGTTACCTACTTTTGGATACGTCAGTCCTGAGAGGACTCCCTTGGGCACTGAAATGTCACTCTAAGTCATCAGAGAGAATCAGTGTCCTGTGCCTTGCTTCAGAGTGCCTCACTAGGGGATGTTTAGAAGGGATATGATGTGTGTGTTGGGGGTGGGGAGCGGCAGGGGTTCCTTCCTCAGTGCAGATATGGGATACAGCTTGAGATCCAATGGATATATTCTAGATGATCTCTGAACCCTCTATATTTTTCCCATCTCCATTTTAAGGGTAATCTAAAAATAAATTATTTTGTATATTATATCAATAAAACTTCTATGATGATATATAATTGAAGGACATTTTAACCGAATCAGACATTACTTAAGAAAGTATTTTTCAGCTTGGAGCTTGCAGACACATCTTTATGGGCCATAAGGGCTGTTATTCTTCAGAGTCTGCAAGTACTGAAGTATGAAGAGGCTGCTCTGCACTTTGTGCTGGGTGAGGGCCTGCGGAGAGGAACCTACCTGCAGGGCTTTTGCCCTCTGGCAGCCTCCCTTTAGAGGTGATGTGGAAACAGTCAGCAGGGTGCTAAGGGTGCAGGAGTTCACAGGCACCTTAAGAATGCTACTGAAGGAGCAGGCATTTGGGAAACCACTACCTCCTTCAGGGTGCTGCTGGGGACATCTATCTGCTCGCAACCTTTGCTGCTGGTGAAAGAAGCAGCCCAAGGCACATGCCTCTGGCTAGCGCTAATCAACCCAGAGAGCAGCAGATAGGTCATGATGGGTAGGAGGGACCCTACATGGGGTCATGAGGACCTGGACTTATTACTGCGTTCTGACTTATTACTGAGTTCCCAGTAACGAGGCTATTGCCTTGGTAGACATTAGTGGTTTAATATTTCCAAGAATGAAAACAAATAGAGTAAGCAGATAAGTGACTTGTGACCAGAGAAAAATGATTAATATTTAGATTTCTTTAATTATTTACCACCCTCTCCTGAGAATTCTGTTTTCTGCCTGTTCTTCTCTTTACCTCTCTATAGTGAATGTGTTTTCTGCTTGTGTAGCTTCTCTTACTCTTTCCACTCTGGAATTTCTGTCTTTGACTAACTTCTTCTTTAGGCTTTTGTGATGGGAAACAGGGAGAGAGTTTGGAAAAAAGGGAAGGATCTTCCAATAAAAGTGCTCTGTCTAAAGTACAATTCTCTCTGCTCTTCATGGGTCTTTCTTTCTATCTTGCCCCGAAAACTCTGGAAGATTCATTACTGCAGAGATCTATGGTCAAGCCCAGCTCTCATTGGAAGTTGTTCTACATTTCCCAAATATGTATTAGCATAGTAACAAGTATAAACCACAGAATTAAAGCTAAAAATGTCTAAGTAATGTGCTAGAGCAGTGGTCGGCAATCCGAGACTCTCGAGCCACATGCGGCTCTTTGGCTCCTTGCGTGTGGCTCTTCCACAAAATACCACGGCCTGGGCAAGTCTATTTTGAAAAAGTGCTGTTAGAAGAAATTTAAGTTTAAAAAACTTGGCTCTCAAAAGAAATTTCAATTGTACTGTTGACATTTGGCTCTGTTGACTAATAAGTTTGCTGACCACTGTGCTAGAGGATAGAGGAGTTCTGAGGGTTAGTTTGAGAATATAGACACTAGAATTATTGCAGGGTGTGTGGGAAATGGCTGGGAAAAGGTGGGAATTTCACAAGTGTCAATTTAAAGTTCATTGAGAGATAAACTGCCCTCTCCTCCCCCCCAAAAAAGCAAAAATGGTAGAATTCTCTTTGGCTGTCCTTCATAGTTAAATATGTAGATTTAAAAAGTAAACTTGAGATTACAAGCATGATTTGCTTTTCTGAAATATGTTCCTCTCAGTTTTCAATTTTTCTTTTTTTTAGACAGAGAAACAATTTCATGTTATTAAGATAGTTGACGTCTAAAAATACCAAGGAGCTGAAACTGGTTTGGCTCAGTGGATAGAGCATTGGCCTGCGGACTGAGGGGTCCCAGGTTCAATTCCGGTCAAGGGCATGTACATTGGTTGCAGGCACATCCCCAGTAGGGGGCATACAGGAAGCGGCTGATCGATGTCTCTCTCTTATGGATGTTTCTAACTCTCTATCCCTCTCCCTTCCTCTCTGTAAAAAATCAATAAAATATATTAAAAAAATAAAAATACCAAGGAAACTTGAATGGTTTTTGGAGAATCATGGGACTTTATAGGTTAAACTGTATGAATGGGGGCGAGGGGAAATATAGAATAACTTCCAGCAATATCAATAATTCTAGCAATATCAAGAAGGGGCAGGGCCAGGGTAGCGGTTTGGACCTTCTGCCCCTGACCTGGTATCTCGGCAACAATCCATCATCAGGTCTGGTCAGGAATGCAGGGACTGCCCCAGTCATTCTTGGCTACGACTTTGATTCAAGGTGGCATGGAGGTGGAAGAGTGATCACCAAATGGTAAAACTGCCCTCTAAAGGTAGAGATTATTCTCTGAGAAAGAGTCATTTTGCCCTAGGCAGTCATTAGTTCCATTGTCTGACACGGAAGAAAGGGGAGAAGGAAGGACACTTATATAGTCATTGCCAAGGTACCATCATCTAGGAAGAAGGCCAGAAAGGGTCCAGTTATGTCTCTGCCACCCTCCCCACCCCTAACGCTCAGAGAAGCCCATCTTGGCAAGGGCAGCTTGGACAATCGGCCAAATGTGCCTGCTTCCTTCCTGCAGCTCTTCCAGCATTTGCGATTGCTCCAGGCATGAATGCTTAATCCTCATTGCTCCTGTGCCCATAGAGGGAAGGAAGTTTCCACTCCGCCATGCAGAAGCAAAGAACATAATTAATTTCCTTCTGCTTTGCACTCTTCCTTAGGGAAGGAGGAGGACCTACCAAATTAGTGAATTGGGTGATGAAACTGGGCGTACCTGACTCAGTCTCTCTCTCTTTTTCTCCCGAGTTGCCAAGCCTGCAGAGTATGTCTGTTACAAGTTGTAGGATTTGTTCCTGTTGCAGAAGCCCTGATTACATATCTGAGCCACTGACTTGCTATATAATTTTTTTTTAAAGCAAGTATTTGGGCAAGTCTGTTTTGCTACAAATCTAAAGCCATCTTTTGTGTCTCCTATTTATTTATTTATTTATTTATTTATTTATTACTTATTTTTATTGTTGACAGTATTACAGATGTCCCCCAGTTTCTTCCCTTTGGCCCTCTCTATCCGGCTCCCACCCCATCTCAGGCCTTCACCACACTATTGCCTATGTCCATGGGCTATGCATATATGCCTGTAAATTCTTTGGTTGATCTCTTCCTTTTACCCCTTCCCCGTCCCCTCTGAGATTCATCAGTCTGTTCCATACTTCTGTGTCACTGGATCTATTTTGTTCAACAGTTTATTTTGTTCATAGGTTCCACATATAAGTGAGATCATGTAATATTTGCCTTTGTCTGCCTGGTTTATTTCACTTAGCATAATACTCCCTATGTCCTTCCAGGCTGACTCAGGACCTACCAGAACGGCAGGTGTCAAGAAGGAAGGAACGGTAATTATACCACCCTCAGCCTCAGGAATGGATTGGACGGGCAGTCGTATCTCTTAGCCCGTGCCATTCAAGTGGACTAAAACAAAGAGACCAGGTGGCACCCTGTGGCATGCCAGGGTTTGTGGAAAATGGGGGTATCTGATTACTTCCATCTGGAAAAGGAGAAAGGAGTCTAGTTTTAACCTCCATGTGGCCAGAATTCCTAATTCCAGACACAGAACTTGGCTTCCTGTGTATCACCCACCCTAAGGCAGCCTGAGAAAACCACGACCAACTGACAGAGATCTAGAAACTGCAGGTGAGAAGACAACCAGGTAAGGCCATACTCATCGTGGTAGGTGATATAAGTGTGGATTTTAGTGCGCCATCAGTTTACAAAAATTTGGAAAGACAGGGGAAGGTGTCCATAGAACTTACGTTGGAAAGTCTTTTCTATGCTGGACTTTTTCTGATCCTACGAATAGATTCAGTTAGAAAGAAGAAAGGCCTGAGGTCTGATCCTCTTCCAATAAAGGCTGAGCACACTAAGAGTGGTTTCCAATTATGAATTAATACTCGCTAAGATCCCTTTCATTAGAAGTTCATAATTAAGTGTCAAAATGTGAAAAGGATGCAGCTGAAGGCAGATTTGCTACTTTTTTTCAGGGAAAGACTAGCCAACTGCCCCAAATGGAAGAAAGCCATAATCCAGGCTTTGGGCTCATTGGAAAAATGGAAAACAAAATAATCTATTGCAATGTCATCATTGGAATGAAGACTGTAATTACATCATGGTGTTTATTACCTACACTCCATTCAGAGTTGCCTAAGAATGTTTGATCTGCAGTGAGGCCCTGGATCTGGGAGAGGGAGGCCCACCTCCTGCTCCTCTATCAGGTGGTCCATGGTGCAGCTTGGAACAGGGATCCCTAAGTACTTACAGGCACCACAGAAGTGTTTTATGGCTCTTAGTCAAAGAAGACTAAGAAGCATAGAAGCATAGAAGTATTTATACTTTTTCCTATGTAAATTTGCATAGACATACTTTTTACCTAAAAAACAAGGCTTGAATAGACATGTGTCAGTGAAATAGGGTTAAGTCATATTACAGTCTAAGTATTTGAGAAAGGATCTTTTCTCTTGTTTTTCTTTTATATATTGAATTTTCAAAATCACTGATTCCCAGAAGAAATCTCACTGGAATACCCATGTAGTTTATATTTCATATAGAAATAGTTTAACCCCTTAACTATTTGAAAAAAATAGCAGCATTATGCCATGGCAAAACAAAAAAAATTATTTTCTATAAGAGGACCTTTCTTTTTAACCAATGACCTGAGTTAACTGGCCATAAACCCCATAATTGTCATTAATTCATTGACATTAAACAAAGTTTCAACTTTCCACATTGGTGGGGGTAATGCATGATATGTAAGGGGGGAAAAGGTAGCAATTTCTTTACTTTCAGTGAGTTAGAAATTCTGGGAGTGAGTGAGATTACTAAGTAAGGTGAATACATAACCTTTTGGTCCCTTAATCATTAGTTTACAATTAGTGCTTTTTCTCTTGGCCTTTAGGGCTAAGCACTACAAGTTGAAAGAGATGTTTGTTTTGAGGAGGGCGTTTCTAATGGATCCAAAGTGTAATCCAGAATGCGGGTATGCTGGTTTAGAAAGTGCCTTGCTAATGTAATGCTTTCAGCTGTGGCAGCAGAATTTCTTCATCTTTGTTGCTCACCGGATTTGAGTTAGACTGACACTTTAACATTCATCAGACCGATAATAGCGCAGTGCATCTAACCTGATATTCACATGGCACACTCATCACTGCTCTATTTGCACAGTTACACACTAATAAAGGGCCTTTTCATTCAATTTTCTGCCTGTTTAGCTGAAAGTCACTCTTAATGTTTTTTATTTTTTATCAGTAGCACATCTAACTAACATCCTTAGCCTACAATAACTAATGGTTCTGGCCAAAATCCTGGTTGAATGGTTTTTCAAATTCAGACTCTTAAACTGGTTAAGTTGGATTAGGAAACAATTCTGAAGACAGAACAGCCCCTCTCTATCTGGCTAGTTGTAGTTCTGTTGGAATAGATTGTATGTCTTTTTGGAAACTATTAAGGGGGGGGATCTTGTTTGTACCTGTAAGCCCACACTGGAGGTTGCATCTGTCCTTTTGGGGCTAGCTTGAGGGCAGACACTCAATATGATTCTCATTCTGGATGTTCGGAAACATAGCCAAGGCTGTCTTAACTAATTATGGGCATTTGAAAGGTTAAGTAACTCAGCTGTGTACTTTTTCCATTCATGCATCGTTGGAATGGAAGGAAAAATAATTGAAATACTTACGGATATATTCCCTCATCATTTCCTTTCCCCATTTAGTCAGCTACTCTTTCTCCACTCGTTGCCTCAAAGAAGGAATATGACAAGGGAAAGGAGAGAAAAGGCACTTTTTTTCCCAGCAGCTGAGCTTTGAAGGGGCACAGAAAATTATGTGAGGGAATAGCTGAATAAGAGGAAAGGCTTCCCAGGCTGCAAGAGAAGGCAAGTTTGAGGGGAGCTGACAGATCTGTGGGAAATTATTTTAATGGATCTCAAAGAAAGGAAGCCCTGTGCCAGCTCCTGGGCTCAGCCTGGGTGGGGGAGCAGTGCTGGGAATGAAGCTGGACAAAATCCCAACTAGGTGTGTAGGTGCCAAAGAAGAGATCAGCACCTCTTCTCTCAAGTAGAGCCTCAGAAAGTAGGGAAACACCAGAGAAGAAGTGGCTTGGAGAGTCTCAGAGCATCTCTCACTGTGGTGGGGGCTGCAGTATGAACGAGTCCTGGGGGCCAGAGGTTGACCTACAAGCAGGTTAGAGACCAATTCAACCTGAAGGTGGAGAAAAGAGAGAATGCACAGGTGAGAGGACCATATGGAACGATGGGTGTCTCAGCAGATGGTAAGTGTGGGGGAAAAAGGCATTGTGGATCAGATAGACTGCCCCTGCCCCCTCCTCCAACCCCCCCCTCCCCCCCACTCACCAACTCTAATGCTTGGATCTCTAAACACCTCTGCAATTTAGAAACAATTACAGGTAAAATTTAGGGAGGATCTTAGAACCGCCTAACGTTTGTTCTACCACCCTTCTAAAAAATGGGTTTAAAAAAGAGATGCTCAGTTGTAAAAAAATAAAGCTGTTTCTTACACACTTGCATTTGCAAGCTAAAATTTAGACCCACTACATTTAAGGAAACATGAACTGGTGAGCCTTTATTAAACATTAATCATGTGTACACCCAACATCGTTTTAAATGTTTTATTCATTTAGAAAAAAAGCCTCTATGTTTATGAATTTTGGTTTTACTTTTACAGTGCCTTTATATAAGAACATTAGAAGTCCTATAGTGTATATCTGACAAGAATAATTTCTGTGTTATTATTTAGAGCCTGCTCATTATTATGGATAATAACATACAGAAAAGTAGAGAGATAATATAAAGAATTCTCAAATATCAACCTCTCCATCTTAATAATTATTAACCACGGAGAATCAATCATGTCTCATATTTTGAAACACATTTTAGACATCAGATCATTTTATATTTAGTATGTATCTAAAAAGCAAGGCTTCTTTTCACCAAATATGTAGTGTTCAGATTTATTTCTAATTGTCTCATAGATTTAAATGGAGACCCAAACAACGTTCACACATTGCATTTGGTTGGTATGTCTCTTATACTGTTCAGGTTTTCCTTTCCTCTTTTTACTTTCCTCCTTGAATTTATTGGAAAATCCATGTCTCATCTATCCTGTAGATCTTTCCACTTTCTGGGCTTTGCAAACATTCAACTAACCATTTAGCCTGTTTCCCTGACCACTGCTGATTCCTCTGGTTAGTGCTCATGTTCAGTCTCATTTTTTGTCTGTTGACTCCATCCTTTTAGCCATACATGTACCTCCATATAATAGAGCTCTGGCCGAAAACAAAACCACTATATAACAAAGTTTGACGAAAGGACAAAGTCATCTTGATTGTGAATGATTCTAAAGCTTTCACCTGTGAAATATTAATCTCACTGTTCTATTGAATGAGCATTGCCCCCTTCCACCTCCACACTATAGTCTTCTAACCAGACATTTATTCACCGAAGACTCACCACTTGTCTCCAAAATTTGTATTTAAACAAAGGTAAACATTACCACACATAGAGCATTAATTTGTCTTGGCTTTTGTGTCCCGCTCTTGTGTTTCTAATTTCGTTCTGTTTACCAGACAATGCCTGGTGCCCTGGGATCTGCGATATGCTAATCTGTTCCCCACTCACTGTGGGATTGAGGTCACCCTCAGGGAGCAGGCTTTCGTCTGATTAGACATATTGAATGGCTGGTTTATTTCCATTCAGGCCTCTGTAGAGAAGACAGACAGTGGACGCTCCCCTGGGAGAAGGTGGGCCTGCGTCTAGTCAGCATTTGATACACTCACAGCTGAGAACTCCTGAAAACAAAGAGTGAGGGAGGGACGGAAAGGGAGGGCACTGTGTGGGATTCAGAGCAGGTAGTTGCAGTTTAACAACCAGATAAACCATCCACACACAGACATCTTGTACATGAATGCCCAATGGTACAATTGTTATTTTAGGGATTTGGCCTTTTGGGTGAGAGTAGTATTGACTTAAATCCACTCATTTGGCCTCAACATTCTGTCATCTCTCATGCTCTTTAAAACTTCTCCAAACTTAGTTATGTGAGACATGTATATACTAGCCAGCTAACTGCATCCTTAAACTGGCTTTGTTATAAATAATTCCCAGTTGCATGTAGTTTCAAATGTATTTTATCTTTTGGGAGACTACAGTTATTTTTATTGCTTCTGAGTTCCAGTTTATGACATGAATTTGCAAGCAGAAAAAAAACTTGAAGAAATGAAAACCCAGAACCATACGACTAGAGAAAGTGCATTTTATGTTTGAATGTCAGCTTCTGAAGGAAAAATTGATGTGCTCAGAAATACAAAATGTTGAGCATTACTGGATCCACTATCCAGAGGGGAACCTCAGGGGTTGTCACTCAGTCTAAAACCCTTGTGGAAAAAAAATGAATTAGCTCAACAATTAAAAATAAGCATGCCCCATGCCTTTTAAAGAGAATGGAAAGTAGATGCCGTGGAGGGAGGGCATGATAATATCTAACTTTACAGTCTTGGCAATTTACAAACTGCTCTATCATTTTAAGACATCCTTGCGGAGTGTGACATTATGCTTATTTTTGAGAGAGAGAAATAAATGAGATAAAGGGAGATTAAATGACTTGCCCAAAAGTCACATAGTCAAAAATTAATAGGTTGGAAAGCGGGTCTTTGGATCTCTTCTGCATGCCCCTCCCCCATTATCCCACACCACAGAGTCTATGCATCTCACAGTATCACCCTCTCCATCCCCTTCCCATTGCTTCCCAGTGAGCTCCAAGCTGCCTTTTCTGGTACCTGTAAGGACAATAGGAAGTGGTTCTTCCTCCTCACTTCCCTCTGGCGCACTGCTTGATATCTGTGTGCTATTACAGGGTAGCCTTCCGTAAGTGGCTGCTCTTCACTGGGCTTCCTTTTCTTAATCCTTAAGATTTAGACTACTATTTATATGTTCTATTTTTTTTTTTTACTATTATGTAAAATTATTTAACAAAGACGTTTGCTTGGCTCAGTGGATAGAGCATTGGCCTGCGGACTGAAAGGCGCATGCCTGAGTTTTGGGCTTGAATAGGGGGTGTGCAAGAGGCAGCTGATCAATGATTCTCTCTTATCATTGATATTTCTATTTCTCTCACTCTTCCTCTCTGAAATCAATTTTTTTAAAAAGTATATATTAAAAAACAAAAAGTGTTTGTATTTCAATGTAAAAATGCACATGACCTATTCTTGTATTGTAGTCAAGTAGGTGATGTGGACAGGGCACATTTAGAGGCAGTTGACTTCTCTGGTGAACACAGCCATTTTTCATACCTGATCCAAGGCTTCTAACATGTGCTACTTTTTCCTCATATTATCACCTCTCCGATATTGTTCTGCTGTCCACTAGTTACCCTCTCCACACATTCATCTATCACAGATTCATGGAATCAAAACCCTGCAACAGTCCTTGGACATGTCTGCCATCATTTGGGTTGCGGGTTCAATTCCCAGTCAAGGCACAAACCTAGGTTGTGGGTTCCATTCCTGGTTTGGGGCGCATATGGAAGGCAACCGATCTATGTTTCTCATTTTCTCTGCCTCCCTTCCTCTCTCTTTTTTTCTGCCCCCCTTCCTCTCTCTCTAAAATCAATAAACATATGTAAAAAACAACTTCAAAGGATAATGGAAACAATAGCTACTGTTGCTTGAGCACTGTTTGGAGTTAAGAACTGCACTGAAATCTTTTACATGTATTATTGCTACCTCAACACAGCCTACATCAACCTGGCTGCAAGGTAAGTCTCCAGAGGCACAGAAAAGGAAGCAGCTTGTCCCAACTTTATGCACCACCATTAGCTTTGGCATCACCGCTTCCATTTTCCACACAAATTTTAGAGTAAACTTGTTAAAACTGATAACAGAAAGGTCCCTGCCTTGATAACTTCCCATTCCACTTAGCTGACCAAGCTCATGGCCCACCACTTTCCTCCTTTACACTATGTGGTGGTCAGAATAAGTCCCCCCCCTTCCAAGATGTCTATGTTCTAATCTTTGGAGTCTATGAAATTGTTACCTTACACGGCCAAAGGGAGTTTACAGATTTAATTAAGTTCAGGAACTTGAGGTGGGGAGGGGTTTTTGGAGTGGTTATCCTGTATTATTTAAGTGGGCCCAATCTATCACAAGGGTCCTTATAAGGAAAAGAAGGAGGCATTGGGGAGGGCAAGCAGAGAGAGCTGAAGATGTCAGGTTGATGGCTTTGGAAATGAAGGAAGGGGCCATATGCCAGGTAATGCAAGCAGCCTCTAGAATTAGAAAAGGCAAGGAAACTAATTTCCACTAGAGCAGTGGTTCTCAACCTTCCTAATGCTGGGACCCTTTAATACAGTTCCTCATGTTGTGGTGACCTCCAACCATAAAATTATTTTCTTTGCTACTTCCTAACAGTAATTTTGCTACTGTTGTGAATAATAATGTAAATATCTGTGTTTTCTGATGGTCTTAGGCGACCCCTGTGATGGGGTCGATGTACCCCCAAAGGGGTCGCGACCCACAGGTTGAGAACCGCTGCACTAGAACCTACACAGGGCATGTGGATTTCAGCCCAGTGAAATCCATGTTGGAGTTCTGATCTATATAATTGCGAGACAACAATCGTGTGTTGTTCTAAGTCCCTATGTCTCTGGTCATTTGTTATAGCAGCAACCGATGTTCTGTGCTTTGAACACCGTAAACTTTTGCTGGTTCAGGGCCTTTCTACTTGTTCTTCCAATGCAGAGAGTGCTCTGCCTTGAAATTTTAGAATGACCTCCCCACCTGAGGCACCCCACCTGTCCATCACTCTCTGTCCCATACTTCATTTTGTTTATGTTATTAAGACCATGTTAAGTTACTTTATTAACTTGCTTGCTTGCTTTTTGGCTCATCCAACAACTATAAGCTCCATAAGAGAAGGGTCTTATCTGTCCTTTTTTATGTCTAGGACATTGTCTGTCACACAGTGTCCCTCGTCTTACTGTGATTTAGGAGGAGCTCAGAATGGAAGTAGCAGAACTCAAGTCACTACTCCTAAATATTTGTAATGCTCAGCCATCTTCCTTCACTCTGTAGGTGGCTTTGTCTGGAGCCATGGCAGATGAGGGAGAAAGTGAAATATGTTCAGAGGAATAACTTTACCATGCCTTTGTCTCAGTGTTGGCATTTTGTTAGTCACCATGGAAGACATCTAAGAACAGTGGAGAATGGATGCATTTTAGAGGAACCTTTTGACTATAACATTCTAAGACCTTTACAATATCTCAGATAGCTTTACTGTATGTGAAGTAATCTCAATATTTATATTCCATTTTTATAATTAGAAAAACTTGAATATCCATTTAACATCATTTTAAGAAACCAGATCCAATGGAGAAAATTCAACTTTCTTACAAATGGACATCTGCCCTTTTTTCCCTTTTATATGAATATTGGCAGTAATGTTAATATCACATATTTACACAGGTTAACCTAGTTCTCCTAGAACAGTGGTCGGCAAACTCATTAGTCAACAGAGCCAAATATCAACAGTACAACAATTGAAATTTCTATGCATGGGCCATGAAGTTTCAGTCGCACTATACATGTGCGCCCTCACATGTTATTTTGTGGAAGAACCACATTTCAAGGGGCCAAAGAGCCTCATGTGGCTCTTGAGACGTGGTTTGCCAATCACTGTCCTACAACATGTGTTCTGGGATTTGTGTGGAAAATATTGAAGTTGGTACTTAATAGACATCATTAAAATCATTCTAGAATATCTCAAAGCACTGGAAAATGTCAACAAGTTGGCTGGCTTTGAGGGCCCAGACAGGATCTGCAAAGGCCTTCTGCAATCTCAGCACCACAGTGGTTGGTCTAAGTGAGACTAAAGGGAAGTGGTGAAGAGAAGAGGAATGGCCTCAAGTGCTCTAACTCAGTGTTAGCTTTCCAGGGAGGAGTATTGTCTCTTTTTTGACCTCTCCATTCAAAATTCCAGAAATGAATCTTATTGAGTGATATGTCTGTCCCTAAACCAATTTTCTGTAGCCAGAGGGATGCAGTATTCTACTTGGTCAAGATTGGGTCTCAGACCACCTCCAAATTTAGGGCGGGAATCAATTCCATTTAACAGCTTCAGAGAGAGTTGGAAACCAGGATGTTATTACCAGAAGGAGAAATAGATGCTGAACAAGAAAAAGCAAGACACGTCTTCTACTTCCCCAGTTGCTAAAGGTGGAATTTCAGGCACCAAGACTCTTGGATAAGGAAGATATTTTTGAAGTGCTTTTTTGGGTCCTCCAATAACAGCATGTTTCCACCAGCCTACTTAAAGAGCCATCTGGTCTAGGTTTGACTCTTCTATCCATATGCTTATAGTTCTAACTGAAATCCCTTGGCTTGTAACATCAGGTAGCAGCATTTAAATATACTGAATTCCAAAAATGTTGAGTTGATAAATAGGGCATCATATTTTATAATGCAAACAGCAGTTTGAAGAACTTTAGCATCTCAAACCCTCCAGCAGGGTTTATGGCTTTTCCTGTTTTATTGTGTGTGTGTGTGTGTGTGTGTGTGTGTGTGTGTGTGTGTGTGTTAATTTTGTAAAGTTGAAAAAAAGAGCATATTTTATGACCAACAATTATTCTTACACAAAACAAATGACATAACAAAACATTTTGTGCAGATAAAATCTTCAAAACGTTTGTTTTTGTTTATTTTATTGTTGACACTATTACAGATGTCCCCCAATCCTCCCCGTACTTACCCCCTGCCCTTCCCTTCTCTCTCTAGTTATCACCACACTGTTGTCTGTGTCCATGGGCTATATTTTGGGGCTAATCTCTGCATCTTCTTCCATTGAGTTCCTCCAAACACCTCCCTTCTTCCAAATGCTTATTTTTGTTTCTTAAGGCTATGTTTGTTTGAATATTTTAGAAAGTCTTTGTGTGTTATTTCTTGCACTAGGCTGGCAGAAAATGTGTGATATTTAAAGTAAGTTAAATTAAAGCTCTTATGAAAATGAAAAGTGAAGTGTATTAATTGTGTTGCCGATTTGCAACATTTAAATTATATTCCTTTTATATTTTCTGAAGTTTTACTTTTAGGGCTTTGCTTAATATTATTTTTTAAAATGACTTATGTATTATTTTATTTTTAATATTTTTAGATGATTGAACCAAGCATTAAAATTTATTTCACCGACTACACATTGGTTATGGAATAAATTCTAATCTGAATATATTACAATCGTGTCTTCTAGGATTTGTCTGCCACCTACTTTTCCAGGTGCCTATTCCCCCCTTAGGTGTTTTATGAGGGGTATCTGTTGTTAGCATTTATCCTGCATTCCTTTATCTTTGGTAAGAGCACTTGTCTCTTAACTGCTCCTCCCTTACTCCATGTGGTCCTGGTGGGAATAATTGTGTTAGTGCTGCCTTTGGCAGAGGATTTGAATAATTAATCTAGGCTAAACTGAGAATAAAGAGGCTGAGGAATAGAGAAGCCATGAGAATGGATGGACCATTCATGTAGATATTGAAATCACTAAGAATGATGACAAGAGGATGGAGAAGAGAAAGACAGACAACCTGGGAGTGGACCAGAGGACACGGGAGAACACAACAGGGAGGTATAGTCTGATGATAGGAGCTTCAAGGCAGCCGATGGGGGAGCAAGAAAGGGACAATGGTTTGGAAGGGGCAGCGAGGAGCAGGAAGGACACCAGTACCAACTTCTGGCCCATGAAACGTGAGCGAAACTTGCCACCACTCATGGGGCTGCAGGGAATTCTGTGTCCTCAGGGGAAAGCCAGGTTTTCCCCAGAACTAGAAGGTGCAGGGACTGGTCAGAGAAGAGTGTGGATAGAGGGGATTTTTGTGAGAACAGAGCAGTATGAGGATAAGGATTTGAGTGATGATTTGACCTGGGAAGCTTGGACATCTTGAGGTCACTGGAATAAACATCAAAGACAAGATGAGGTGCCCTGAGGTCGGCGAAAAGAGAGGAGATAATTAATTCTTGGAACTTGACTTAGGTACTTCTTAGGTGAGGAGAGAACAATAATTAAACTTATTGGAGATCCAGTTGATCCAATAATGCTGTCCATCCTTCTTTCTTCATAACTCGTGTTGGCACCACCCTCTTCAATCCTCACTGCTTCTGTCTGTGTTGACTAAGGTACTCATTAGTTCTTCCCGGGATTATTACAGTTGCCTGCTAACTGGTCTCCCTCATTAATCACGCCTCTTCGTGCTCCACATTTCTGCCAGAGTGCTCTTCCTAAGTCATGCATTTAATCAGGTACCTTCCCTGTGCTAAGCCCATCAATGACTGTCCTATCATTTCACGATAAGATCCAAACTCCTTGTCCTGGGAAGCCCCTCAAGGAGCTGAGCCTTGTTCTGTCTTGCAGCCCAGGGGTCCTCATTCCTCCACAGGCTCAGGCTGTTTCCTTTGTCTGCAATGCTCGGTCCCTCTTTTCCCCTGATTATCTTCTATTCCTTCTTTAAATATATAATTCAAATCTTTGGTGGAATGGAAAAGAAAATGGCTGTCCTGGTTATTCCAGAGAAGAGACACAAGGAGGCCTGGGAGAGCTGTGGGAGACAGGGATAGAAGGGAAACTCTCACAGTGTGTCCTCTTTTTACATTTTGAGTTTTATATTATGTGACTGTATTGCTTCATCTTTAAAACATAATGAAAACTTAGAAAAATTTTAAAGCATCAAATGGACAAAAACGATACACGTAAGAGTTTCCGTGGATGCCGAAACCAGTTTGGCTCAGTGGATAGAGCATTAGCCTGTGACTGAAAGGTCCCAGGTTCAATTCTGGTTAAGGACATGTACCTTGGTTTCAGGCACATCCCCAGTAGGGGGTGTGCAGGAGGCAGCTGGTCGACGTTTCTCTCTCATCGATGTTTCTAACTCTATCCCTCTCCCTTCCTCTCTGTAAAAAAATCAATAAAATATACATTTAAAAAAAAAGAGTTTCTGTGGAAAATCTTCCTGAACTTGACATTTTCTGCCACTGTGCCTTCCACATTTCTCCATATAACATGTATCACTGTGTGGGTAATTACCTGTAAGAAGTTAACCGTCTTAACTTGAAGTCTCAAAGCTCCTTGAGGAAAGGGACTTATTTTGTCTCCTTCACCCTTGACTCTCCAGCAGCCTGCACAGCACTGGTACATAGTGGGTGCTCGGTATAGGTTCGTTGAATTAGTGAATGAATAGAACTTCTGCATCAAAGAGACACAAAAGACATGTAAGTAATCCCACTTACTTTACAGATGAAGAAAATGAAGCCCAGAAAACTTTTTTTGTTAAAGATTAGTAGCAGAGCAAAATGAGAACCTGAGCTTTCTAGAGTCCAAGTTTGGGACTAGAGTAAGTCAGACTTTCAATCAAAGGCAGTGGTATTTCAATGAATGTGCCACAAGAATTTTTAAAACATGCAATACCTGACTAGTTAAGGGCCCTGACCTCTTCTTCTTTAGATTGTCAAATCAAAAAATAACAACAGCTAACACAACAGCAGCTATCAGGGGTGAGTGAGTGAAAAGCACATATACCTTTTTTTGGTCAAAATATTTTATTAAAAAATATATATGTTTTGGTGTGCTGCAGAACTTCAGTAATTAGTTTATGGGTGGCATGAAAGGAAAAAGGTTGAGAATTGCTGGTCTAAAATAACAGAGTGGAATGGAGTATTCCCACTTATTTTGACTTAAGTCCCTGGATTTTCAGGAATTTTCTGGTTTCCAGTAAACTACCTATTTAACCTCCAAAGGGTTAAATTTGAGTTTGGGAAGTATATATCCTAAGTAGCTCATAGACCAGATTTATATCGACAGAGAAATCAC
Organism: Lasiurus borealis; assembly: GCA_004026805.1. NCBI lineage: Eukaryota > Metazoa > Chordata > Mammalia > Chiroptera > Vespertilionidae > Lasiurus > Lasiurus borealis. The sequence continues at coordinate 13,170 of PVJN01025643.1, read as the reverse complement.
AGGAAAATCTTGTGGCATGATTATTTATCTTAAAAGCTGTGTTTTGTGTTAATTGTTTTTTTTGAAAAACACTGTGTGGTAGACATTGTTACATACAGTGCCTTTAGAGATAAAAGAATAGCAGAGGAAAAAAAGTGGTCTACTCGGTTCTTGTTTGTTAGCATTTGCTGAGCATCCAGGGCCTAGAGAGCAGTGATCAAGGACATTTTATTTTGCATGTCAGCCTTGTATGTATAGTATGTGTGAAGTGGTAGTGTTCCTGAGTATCTGGATCAGATTGTATGTACACCAAGGAGATCTGTGATCAAGATCCATGGTCTTCTAACTTTTGCACACATACGTCCCTGAAAAAATTTTGAAAAACTTATATTTTTATGTTGCTACCTATAATTTTTCATCATAAGTTTGCAAAGGATACGATTTCCAGAATATTGCAATTCATGATATTTTAAAATAAAGCTGTATCCCAAAGAATCTATATCTCACATAATCTATTGCCCTACAGTATTTATTTTAAATATAGATGAACTACCCATTAACAGAAAATTTACATTGTTCTTTTTTTTTTAATTCATATTTTCACTTCGTTTTTCTCCTAAGATGCTATCTTACTGCATATTTTCATGTTTGACAAATGTTTATTGATCATTACATCATTCTTTACAACAGATATTACAACTACACAAAATTTGTGCACAGAGGGGGTGGGGACTCCTCTCAGCCCAGCCTGCACCCTCTCCAATCCAGAACCCCTGGGGGGATGTTCAACTGCCAGGTTAGGTCCAATCTGGAAGATCCTGGGCTGCTGGCTCCTAATCACTCACCTGCCTGCCTGCCTGGTTGCCCCCAACTGCTCCATCCTGCCAGCCTAGTCACCCCTCACTGCCATCCTGCCAGCCTAATTACCCCAATTGCCTGCCTTGCCACCCATGCTTCCCACCCTGCCAGCCTGGTTGCCTCTTATTGCCCCCCATGCTGGCCTGGTCCCCCCTCACTGCCCTCCTCTACGAGCCTGGTCACCCCATGCAGCTTTCTTATTCAGCCTGCTTGTTTGGTCATCCCTCATTAACCTCCTTGCTGGCCTGGTCATAGGCAGCCATCCTGTGAGGGTGTGAGGTCAATTTGCATATTACCTCTTTATTATATGGGATATTTGCATAATTTTTTACTTCCCTTTGACTGTGAGGTTTTAGATGTTAAAAATGTCTCTGGTGGAAGTTATCCTTAAAGTTATTAGTAATACACAATTGATGAAACAGTAGCTATATTGCCAATTGGTAACTGTGTATTTTTAAACATAAAACTAAGATTTTATTGAAAATGCATCTGTTCATGAAATGGAAGGGGCTTTTTCATTCCCAGTGGATTGGTGGGTGAATATTATTTATAGCTAGTCTGGGACTAAGTTCTGCCCCAATTCTATTCATGCATTTGTTCTTATAGATATAAATGCTGAGGCACTTTGATCACAAAAAGAAGTAGAATGGAATGGGAGGAATTTTGTTGTGGCAGTGTTACTCAATTCCTCAAACTCCCTTCAATTATATGCCAAAAACCATGTAATAATCTGTCATTTAAATTATTTTTTATTCTTTGTCAAGTGGACAATTTTGTTTCCAGCCATCATAGTCATTTCTTTTCTCAACACTAAGACCAGCTTTTAATTTTCTGTGTTTTGTGCACCTGGAGTCAAAGCATCATGGTAAGATGTGGGATCTGTGAGAAGAATGCCTTTCTTTTGTTAAATGGAAAAATGACAATTATGAAAAGGGGTGGAAAAGAGACCACGAGCATGTTCTCAGGCAGATATGTTTTAGGAAAGTGTAGAAATGAACTTGAGGTTGTGACATTGATTCCCTTAAAGTCATCAGGCTCTGGATCACCCAGAGCGTCTTCGTGTGCATGAGCAGAGAGAGCTTGCCCAGTTTGAAGATTTCTCTTAATTAATCAGCAGGCATTTGAACAAAAATGGTTGGAGAGCAACAGAGATTAAGGTGATGACATGAACAGATTGGTGATGACATGGTGGTTAGAAGAGCTCTGAAATTTACTAGCTGGATAATCTTAGGCAGAATATTTACTAGTAACCTTGCCTTCTTAATTTTTAATCAGGAAGTAAAGGCAATAATGACACCTACCTCATAGGTTGTTGTGAAGACTAAATGAATTAATATGTAAAGAACTTAGAACAGTGATTGACAAGAAGTAGTCACTCAATGAGTTTTTCATATTGATACTAGGAAATAATTATATGTGACATAAAGATGAAGATAACTCCTAAATAAGTTAAAGTTCCATATATACTTTGCCATTGCTGAAGTTAATTGTTTTAATTTATAAGTTAAATTAAAAGTACAAGTATTCACAGCAAGTAAGTGCAGAGCCAAGATTCTTATCCAAAGTTTATACTGTTAATGTCTTGCCATGCTGACTCGTGAAAAACAAATGCAACAAAGATAAATAAAAATAGAAGGTATATGAGCTGTGAAGCTATCCTTTCTAGATCAACAAGTAGCCTGTGTTAGGTAAAATTTACAGTATGCTTATTTCAGAGCGGCAAGCAAAGTGATGTGTTCTTTCCCCATCTTCTATGATCACAGAAAATTCCCTTGGGAAAACTTCCCCTCCCCCTACACATACATTTATTACTAAATATACCATCCAACTTTTGGTGCTTAGATGTTCAGTTGCCTTGCTACTGTTACAGGGGCTGCAGGCAGATCATGTTCAACAGTTTTATCTTTGTTAAATGAAAATTAGAGGTTTTTTTTAAATTCCATTTTATTTCTCCACTATTTCTAGTTGCTCCCAAACTACCTCATTGTAAATTTGGGTTTTATGCTTGATGACATATACCATAAGTTGAAAAATTTAACAAAGAGCTTGAAAACCCTTATTTGAATAACAGCAACTTGACTTCAGGAACAGCTGCTAAGATAAAATAAATCCTAGAGAGAGAGCTCAGCAACCAGACCCAATTGCTTTTCTTTTTAAAGGGACAGGCAGATTTAAATCGATTGTAAATCTTAAATGATTGCTTTAAATCAATACCATATTTTAATTGACATCAAATATGATTTTTATATGGGTATTTACCCAGTATATAGAGGATTCTATTTCACTATATTTCATTTTGAACAGTTACTTGATGACAGCATTGATAGAGATTTACAAAGCAGAAAATAAAATCTATCAGGAATCAAGCCACCAGATTTCTTTTTCACTGAGAATGCAGAAATATAAACTTCACCTATCAAAATATAAATAATAAAATCAAATGGAAATTTATAACTAAGAAAAACAGGATTGCCAGTTTCAGAATTTAAAAATTTGAACTGTTTTGTTTATTACAATACATCTGCCATCTGTAGTGTGGTTCATATTACAAAGAACTCAATAAAAGAGTAGCACAAAATGCTGGGTTGCAAATAATGATATGTAAAAATCTTTTAAGAAAATCTAACATTAAAATATAATCTTATAGGATTGATAAATGATAAAAGATTATTTGTTCTACAAAGACATTCATCATGCAAAAAGATTATCATAATTTTTTTAAGCATCTAATTTCACTAGTATATTTAGGACATGATTTGATTTCTAAATATATATTTTACACATGACTTTTCCTAGAAAAGATCTATAATATAAAGCAAGTACTAGCAAGAAAATATAGTACAATGTTCTGAGAAACTCAGCATAGCAAATCATTTTGTGAAAAAAAATATATATGGCCTAGTTAAATTTGTGTGTATATATATATATATATATGTTAGAGAAATGTTACTATCCTAGATATATATTTATATTCAAAACATACAAATAGTTCCACATTTTCTCTGCTTCTCATGTAATGATTCCAGTCAATCAGTCCCATATTTCACATTTTCTTTAGCTGTTTTCATTTGGAATACCTAAGTGTATTGTACCAATAAAATGAAATATCATACCTTCAGATCACTTTATGAGATTTCTTTCTTTCTAATTTTTTTTTTTGGTGTATTATCAGATAAGATGCTTTTAACTGCAAGTAACAAACAATCTAACTAGTTGTGATTTAGGTCACAAAGCATTTATTGTTTACTAAACAGAATGCTGAGAGGAAGGAAGCCACAGGTTAGTTTGGGAGCCAGTGATGTGAACATGGACCAAGGAGGCTGAGCCAGTATTTCAGCCCAGGCAGTCTGACTCAAATGCCTGTGGTACAGGCCACTTCTCAGCATTATTTAGACCTTCATTATTCTGTGAGTTTCTGTGGTGAGCAGGGAACTTATATCCCTCAATGGCAATCATTGGCACATGGAAATCATTCAATAAATATTCATTCAACCATTGAGGACAATTTGAAATAAGAGGGATGGAGACTAAGACTATATAAAATAAACAGGTACTATGGTGCAGAATTAAATTAGAACCATTCAAGTTGATGCTAGACTTTTGTGCTCTGTGGCTTTTAAATAAATTTCAGTATAACTGAAAAAAAAAGAAACCATTGTGGGTCATTTATAGTGAGTTCCCTCACTTCCTTGTAGGTCTTTTGTTGGTTGACCAATACTGTGGGTTTAAATGTGCAAGTTGAGGAGGTGCGCTTCATGGCTCATGGCGTTCCCCAGTGCCTGAGTGATAGGGGTATCTGGGACTCGCATTTTTTCCTAGTACTGGTGTATTAAAGAAAATGAATATGGACCTAATGACTGGAGTCACAAAGTTTTTACTCTCACTGTAACTCAGTTTTTGCCTCACCTTACTATTAATTATAAGCCTGGGAAAAGGGGATCAGAAAGGGGTTGGAGAAACTGCCAAGAATCAGGATATCAAGAACTAACCCAGGAGAAACCAAGATGGCAGCATAGGTGAACACCTAAACTGCTGCCTTGCAAAACAATTTCAAATCTACAGCTAAAAGACAGAATGGACATCATCCAGAACCACAGGAAAGCTGGCTGGGTAGAAATTCTACAACTAGAAGGAAAGAGAGGGGCTCACAGAGACTCAGAGGAGCTGCACAAAGTTGAGGTACGAAGACATGCATATAGAGAGGATGGGTGGTGGAGTGCCTGGCTGGCTTCCTCTAGCGGGAGGGAGGCAGGAACTCTCAACTGCACTGAGACCCAGTTCCAACTGCACTGAACCCCAGTTCCAGGTGAGACTCATACGGGGACTGTCATAAAAAGGGAGGAGTGCATGGAAACTCAAGGGAGCCGCGAAAGGCAGAGATCTGGAGGCATACAAGCCAGTGCATGCAGAGAGGGCTACACTGATTACCGAGAGACACTGAGACCCAGGGGCCTCATAGGACAGGGCTGACAGAATCCAAGGCTGTCTGCTCAGCCCTGAGACTCCACCCCATCCAAGCCAAGCACAGAGGCTTTTGCAATTTTGCAAGTCTTGTCTCATAAAGCTGACTCCAGCACAGAAGTTCTCCTGGCGTAGACACAGCTAAACCTCACAGCCAATTGGCCTGAAGGTCAATTCCCCCCAGTGTTACCAATAGCAATTAAGACTTAACTACAACAGGGCTGTACACACAGTCCACAAAGGGGTGCACCAAGAGTGTCCACCTCAGGTAACTGGGGAGGCGGAGCTACAGTGCCATGTAGGACACGTAGCACACAAAGCTACTCTACCAACTTATGGAAGCAGTGAAAATGCAGAGACAAAGAAACAGGTCACAAATGAAAGAAATGGAGAAAAGCAAACAACTGGATATAGAGTTCAAAACCACGATTATAAGGTTTTTCAAGAATTTCCTAGTAAAGATCAATAAACTTAGCGAGACTCTCAAGGATATGAAAAAGGAGCAACTAGAAATTAAACATACACTGACTGAAATAAAAAATATTGTACAGAGACCTAACAGCAGACCAGAGGACTTCAAGAATCAAGTCAAAGATTTGAAATACAAAAAAGAAAACACTCAACTGGAAAAGCAAAAAGAAAAAAGAATTCAAATATGGAAGATAGTGTAAGGAGCTTCTGGGACAACTTCAAGCATACCAACATCAGAATTATGGGGGTGCCAGAAGAAGAAAGAGATCAAGATACTGAAAACCTATTTGAAGAAATAATGACTGAAAACTTCCCCCACCTGATGAAAGAAATAGACTTATAAATCCTAGAAGTGCACAGAACCCCAAACAAAAGGAATCCAAAGAGAACCACACCAAGACAAATCATAATTAAAATGCCAAGAGCAAAAGACAAAGAGAGAATATTAAAAGCAGCAAGAGAAAAACATTTATTTACCTACAATGGAGCACCCATACAATTGTCAGCTGATTTCTCAACAGAAACTATGCAGGCCAGACAGGAGTGGCAAGAAATATTCAAAGGGATGAATAGCAAGAACCTACAACCAAGATTACTCTACCCAGGAAAGCTATCATTCAGAATTGAAGGTCAGATAAAGAGCTTCATAGATAAGAAAAAGCTAAAGGAGTTCATCACCACCAAACCAGTATTATATGAAATGCACTCTTTAAGAAGAGGAAGAAGAAGAAAAAGGTAAAGATAAAAATTGTGAACAAGAAATACATATCTATCAACAAGTGAATCTAAAAATCAAGTGAATAAAAAAATCTGCTGAACATAATAAATTGGTGAATATTATAGAACCAGGGGCATAGAAAGGGAGCGGACTGACAATTCTCAGGGAGAAAGGGGGTTGGGGGAGGAGACTGGACAAAAATCATACACCCATGGATGAGGACAATGGGGCAGGGGAGTAAGAGCAGAGGGTGGGGTGGGAACTGTTTAGAGGGGAGCTGTGGGGGAAAAAAAGAGAAATAATTGTAATAATCTGAAAAATAAAAGTTTATTAAATTAAAAAAATAAATGTGCAAGTTTAGAAATGTAGACTGAGCTAAATTGCTCTGTATAAGAAAGGTTTAGAGACCATTTCAGTCTGCAAAGTTAGGTGCTTGTGTATGTGTACTGGAAAGGAATGGGCCTTAAGCAAAACATGGCAGCAGGAGGAGAGACTCAAGAGCAGATATGTAGAATTGGTGAGGTTTTCAAAAGTGAAATGTTATGCACTGTGTGATGGGACCCCATATGATTTCAGTAAAAATAAAAAGTATTGAAGAAGATGAATTTGTATCAAGGACTTTAGTTTAACATGGTCTCAGTGTTAGATCAGAATTCAAGATAGTCCTCCTGAATGCTCAAGAAGTTCAAAATGATTGCCTATTGTGGGTGTGTGCATGTGTGTGTGTGTTCACTGCATTTATTAAAGGAGAAATTCTGCTTTTCTCTTAGAAATACAGAATTGGAGGACTCCTCTGGTTGGCACCTGACCATTTTTCTATAATAGGACCTTATAAATTATTTCAGTGATGTATGCATAATCAAGTTTTACAGGGCATATTTTAAAATTAATAAAGCAATTTGGGGACAAATGGAGAGTTGGACACCAATGTGTTAGAGCTTGGCAAAATTCTGTCAGGCATTCTTGCTCAAAAAGATTGCTTTCAAAGGAAATAATAGGGCAGAACACTCAGCAGACCAGATAAAAATCGAAAGTACTAAGTGCCTAGAAGATGAGCAGGCATTTCTTCTGTGGTGTGAGCTTGTGTATGGCAGGATGAATTAAGGTAGGGTGGGGTAGGGCAAGGTGGGTAATAAGGAAGGATAGTTTTCTGAGAATTTTCACCTGGTAGATATGGGAGGGAAAGGCAACTGCAGTGGCCCATTTATCCTGCAAACCCAGCCAGCGCTTTGTAAGTGGCACAGGATGTCATTTCAAGCTGGACTACTACTGGCCCAAAGCCAAAGGAATTGGCCAGGAATGAATCATCCTTGGAAATGTAGCATGTTGCAGAGATTCCCTCAGTGGCCAGAGGAGCCAAGCCCGGCTCACTGTAATACTGCCTTTAGAAATCAGGAGCCCATGGCCTGATGTTGCTGGGTTTGCAGAGTGAAGGCTGCCTCAAGGTTCCACTCCAGTTCTTTCTCCTCCACAGAGTACACCCTGATCACTTCAGCCCACGTGTGGGCCTCTGAGGTCTTGCAGCTCTTAGAATCTGTTCTATACTATTTTGCAGTTAATTACTAACAGCTTTAAATTTATCTTGTGAGTAAAATGAGACCATGGATAGGGAGTCCCCAGCATAGTATCTAGCAAGACTTTGTTTATACATCTTGCCACTGCTGGAAAGAGAAGTCCTGGCTAAAGCACACAATGAGTGAATGAATGTGGGGCCGTTTAGGAAAGGTGACTCAGCCCATCTATTATGGCCTACAGTCTCAAACAAGAAATGTTCTTCACTAGATCCAGAAATTGTTGTTGCTATTGAAATAATCCAGATGGCATGAATTACAGAAAGCTGTAATTCATTATTATCCAGATTTGAATGTATGTGTTAGTAGAAGCTGTGTGGCCTGAATGTTTGCTGGGGGATTTGAAACACCGGTTTATGAGAAACACATAGAGTAGATTATTAACACATGTTAAAGTCAGAGCCTAGTTATTTCAGCAAAATTAAAATAGTTTAAAATTACAATCTGACATACTTACAAAAATTCATAAATAACAGAAGTTAATAAAATAAAAAATGGATGGATGCTCCTTTTTTCCTATCCACTTCCCACCCAATTTCACTATTAACGGTTTGGTTACCAACCCCCGGTGCAGGCATAGAGGGGCTGGAGCTATAGAGGCAAAAACAACCAACAAAGTCCCTGCCTTCACTGGGATTACATTCTAATGGGAGGATACAGATCATAAGGAAGCAAACAAGCAAACAAAAACATGCCTGGGAAGCTAGCTTTATATATGAAAGTGGGATCCAAATGATGAAAAAGCATCATAGTCTTGAACCCTGTGGGAAAAGCTTTTCAGGCCGACTGAATGGCAGGTGCAAAGGTCCAGGGGACACAAAAGGGGGCTGGCCAAAGTGAGAGTTCCAAGATGGGGACAGGAACCAGCCAGACTACTGTGCTAGATTGGGGAGAAAGTTCAATTTCATGCAGATAAAATGAGAGGCCATTCAAGGTCTTTAAATACAGGAGGCTTGGGGAGAGGAGTGGATTTTCACTTTTTAAAGACTCTGATGTAATGTGGGCTAAAATGGAAGTCTGCAAACAGATTGGAAGAGATTCATTCACACAAACATATAGAGTTTAAAAAATATAAATGCTTTTCCTGAAACTTGTTACCGGTGCACATTTTTATAATTCCTCCCTGAAATTATGTTCATAGTTTACCGCCTGTCTTAAACAATCAAACACATCTTGTTTTCTGAACTTTCCCTGTCCACTTAAATGCAGTAACCTAGTTGGCAAACACAGGTTTGGCATTTCAACATGGCCCCGGAAAACATTCATCAGATTTGGCTCTGACTAACTTTTGGGTTGTTCCAAAAATTAGATTTATTCTCAAAGAAAGAATTCTTTTCAACCAATTCAGTGCCAACTGATGTACTATCTTTTGAGCAACATCATTGTAATAAGTATACAGTAGCCTGCCAAGGTGGTTACTTTGAAATTAAAAACAGTTATTTGGAGTTATGCTCATTTATTTACCAAATAATTATTGAGCACCAGGCACATCAGTCAATAGCAAACAAAATCTCTGTCTCTGCTCGGATTACATTCTAACAAAGGGAGATGGTCTAAACAAACAAACAAAAAATAAGTAAATGCTACATTAAGGTTGAAGATGACATTAGAGGGAGGTAAGAGATTTGGGAAGCCATGCGGGGGGGCGAGGGATTCCAATTTTAATAATGTTGTCAGTTGGGTCTCACAAAGAAGGTGACTTTGGATAGACTAGAAAGGGAAGAGGTAAGTAATACGGTATAGATGTTGAGAGGGAGGATGTTCACACAGGGAATAAATAGCTAGTACAAAGGTCCTGAGGCACTAATGTAGCTGGCAAGGTTGAAGGAAAGTGAGGAGGCTAATGGTTATTTGAGTGAGGGAGAAGTTACAGAACCCAAGATAAGAGAGGGAAGGTCATAAGAATCTTATAACACCTGGAAGAATTTGGATTCCAACAATGAATGACAGGAGTCAAAGCAAAGAAATGATATGATATAAATTATATTTTTAAATAATTACTCCAACCACTGTGGTATACATGGAGTAGAGGTGGAAGTTTTGATGTGTTTTAGAAAACAACAACACTTCATATCACATTCCCTTAATTTTGCTAAAAGAGGGGAAAGTAGCTAAAGTAAAGCATTAAAAAAATATTCCATAGAGCACCTTTTCCCTTTATCTTTCTTTACCTTAGCAAAGTTCTATCAAGGCCAATTCCTTAGGCCCTGTGCTTAAAGTATACTTACTTACACTATTTTCAGGCTGACGCCCAGTTCCTTATGTTGTTCTCTATATCAGTCAAGATCTTCTAGGCTGCAAGTAACTGAATATCTGACCCAAACTGACTTAAGCAATAGGCCATTTAGTAGCTCACAGATGGAGATATACAAAGCCAGAGTAGGTTAATTTTGCCACTCAGTGACCTCTAGGTTGTCTTTCCAGTTTATCAGGTGTTTTGTGTCTTTAAACCTTTTCTCTTATCGGTTCAGGATATGCCATCACAACTCCAAACATGTCTTGCTCAATAGAGGATGTCCAGAGCAGGAAGTAAGGAAAAGACTTCTTATGGGCTCTCAGGGCTAAAATCTTTCCCCTGTTTCCCCTTTGCCCACATACATACATGTCCCATTATGTATTCACCAGAGTTATCTGCTCAGTTCCTAAACCACTGACAAAGGGTGTCCCTAAGACTATCTCAGGAAGTCTACAAAACTATATTATAATACTAAAATGTTACTCTTTACTCCCATTCTTTTATGAATGTACCATTTTCCAAAGGCTACCTGAGTTAGTGCAACAGATTGAATGCAGCAGATATGAAAATCCAGTTACCTTCCATTAAGCCAGACATTAAAGATATTTGAAAAATTTTAAAGTAATACACTCTTTTTTTGGGGAAAATATAGTTATTTCCATTAGCTTGTGCTATTTATGTAAAATGTAAATTTATTATTTTAATCCTCACCTGAGGATATGTTTATTGGTTTGTTTTTTTTGTGCGTGTTTTCTTTTAAAGCGAGAGGGGGAGAAAGAGAGAGAGAGAGAGAGAGAGAGAGAGAGAGAGAGAGAGAGAGAGAGAGAGGAGAGAAACATGGATTCATTGCTCCCGGTAGGCGCCCCTGACCAAAGATCAAAGCCACAACCTCGGTATGTGTGGGGGTGGTTGGAATCAAACATGCGACCTGGAGGTTCCCCTGACCAGGAGCACCCGGAGCAGGGCTTATTATTTTGTAAATAAATACTTTAAAATTTCTCAGTTTTAATTTCTAGTGTGGTAAATATCAATAGCTATAACCCACATAAACAAAAGCCCTTTGCAGGTTTTTTAAGAATGAAACGTGGGCCCTAAGAGCAAAAGATTGGAAACCATTGATAGATTCAGACAGATCGGATTCACCCTTGGGGCAAGAGGCGGGGCCGAACGTTTGGGAGTTGACTGCAACCTGGCCCAAACCCTAAAATCGGGATTCTGTAAGTGGTTAGGTCACAAACGGGTGTGCTGGACACTGCTTGTTTAATTCATCCATCTCAAATCAACTCTTCCAGCTAAATCAGAAGTGAGCTCTCGCTTTTGACTGTGAGGAGGTGAAATGGCCAAACTAAAGGCTTAAGTGTAATTTCAAAGAAATCCAGTCACTTTGAGGTGGTTCTTAAGATGGGAAGGGATGTGGGAGTTTGGGGCGGACAGTTGAAATTGCAAAACCCCTTTTTGGAGCAGAGGTCTCCCCCCATCCCCAACATACACACGTCATCAGTACTCCACACTTAACAGCATCCTTAAATGATGGGCCCGAGGGGTTACTGGGCCGTCCTTCACCTAAACGCAATAGCACCCAGCATCTTCGCTCAGGCAAAGGCCAACAGGAGGATGCCCTTGGATGCTGAGGTTGTCTCTCAGGCGTGCTCACTTTCTCGCCTGGATCTTTCATCCGAAATTGGGGATATGTGCGTGTAAATTGGGAGGTGGAGAGGGGGCACTCGGCCCTCCCTTGTTCTTCATTGTCCATATTTCTTTTTCTTGTCTCGTAGTTTGGTATTTCAGTTCCAAAATGCTCTCAGGAGGCTCCTTAAGATACCAAACCTGTCCTTCCCCCTCTTGAGTAAAATAAACCCCTTGGCGCGCGCACACCATCCAAGTACATCTTTGTGTTTATAACTCAGCTCCCAGGCCTGCGATTCCCCATCTGGTCTTTCTTTCCCCTCGCAGGCCTCTCTCTCCTCCGGCCTGGAGAATTTTAGGCTGACAGGGAGCAGGGGGCGAGGGAGGAGCCGGCCTGACCCCTCAGGCTGCGGTGGCAGCAGGCATACATTCTCTTTGCACATAGTTTGCTGGGTGAGACATTTCTCCATAAACTTGGGGACCCTAAGTGCCTTTCCTTAAGTCTTCCCGTTGTCTCCCGCCGGGGTCATTTGCTTTGCCCTAATTTTACACGTAAGTTTCTCCCGGTTGGATCGCTTGCATCCACGGTTCCCGATGCTCGAAACTCCTCTCCCCCGGGTCTGACCTAATTCTGGGCGCCGGCTGTTGTTTATTTCTCCACTTTTACAAGCGCACGTGGGCTCTCGGGGGAGCTTCCCTTTTGCTCCTCGCGTGCGTGTTGGGGTTCACCGGGGGGCCCGGAACACGTGCTCGAAGGCATCCGCATCCCCCTTCCCCCACGGGGCCCCGAGCCCTGCGGGCGGGAGGAGGGGCCGGGAGCGGAGCCGGGCGGGGTGAACCACAGGGCGTAACAGGTGCCGCAGCCGCAGCTGCAGCTGCGCCCGCATCCCGGTCGGGTCCGCGGATAAGGTTTTCTTTTTCTCCGGGTTTTTTTTTTTGGGGGGGGGCGGGGAGGAGACGCCGGGCCCCCACCGGACCAATGCCGGCGGTGGTTGTTCGTCGCTCGGCAACGAGCGGAGCCAATGGGAGGCGGCCGAGCCCGCGGCGCGGCGGCGCGGGGGCGGGGTGGGAACCTGGCGAACCTGCCGAGGCGGAGGCGCGGCCGCGAGGGGCGGAGCGGGGCCCGGCGGGGACCGGGAAGGCGGGCGCCGGAGGCAGAGGCGGGGCCGCCGCGTGCCGCGCGCCGCCGCTGCGGGCCCTCGGGGCTGCGCGGTCCTGACCGGGACGCCGAGCGCTGTCTCCCCGCGGCT
>PVJN01025642.1:0-21822 GCA_004026805.1 Lasiurus borealis | reverse complement strand
CCTAAACCTGTCTTTTTCACCCTAAAAATTCCTGTTTCAGTGACATCTTCAGATCCCCCTCTGCCCCTCCCCACACTCCAGCATCACACTCCCCATGCTGCTCACACCACTGTTACCCCCTTTCACTGTGACCTTTTAATACAGTTCCTCATGTTTTGGTGACCCCCAATCATAAAATTATTTTCGTTGCTACTTCATAACTGTAATTTTGCTACTGATATGAATCATAATGTAAATATCTGTGTTTTCTGATGGTCTTAGGCTCTACAGCAGCAGTTCTCAACTTGTGGGTCGCGACCCACAGGTTGAAAACTGCTAGCAAGGTCACCTTGTTAGGGTCGAAACGCTCGCCGCTCAAAGGAAGGCTCCAAGAGACGTTCTCATGCAAACAGCAAAGGGTAAGGGTTTATTCACCAGCATGCTGGGGCTCACAACATACTCTGAAAACAGAGCAGAGGCTGAGAGCCCCGAGTCCATACAAAGCTGGAGCTTATATACTATGTGACAAGCAACAGGGTTATACAAGGTCAACACAGAGTTTTATTTCCTCATACCTGCACACATCTCACAATCTACAGACTCCGCATATTATCTGGTTCGATAATGGGATGGGACTGATGGTTATCTCTGGGTTACTCCCTTGGGACATCTGGACCATGTCTCCTATCTCTGTTCTCAACCCTGAGACTGTAATTACAGGATGTAATGGGGGGATATGATTTCAAGCCGAGCTGTGCTAACTCCGGCCCAATCCTGATTTTTGCAACCTTACAACCTAAGACCATCGGAAAACAGATATTTTTATTATGATTCATTAACAGTAGCAAAATTATAGTTATGAAGTAGCAACGAAAATAATTTTTAAGATTGGGGGTCACCACAACATGAGGAACTATATTAAAAGGTCACAGCATTAAAAAAGGTTGAGAACCACTGATATCAGATAGAAGCTCAGATTAGAGAGAACTCTAGTGACAATGGTGGAAATGTGGATGGGAGAGGAAAAGGGCTGGACCACTGTAGGCAGAGACTTAGAGTTCAAGGGGCTTAAATACATAAAAGTTTATTATCTCTCCTGTGGTACCTTGGATAGGCATCCATGGCAGCTGGACTGGGCCAGAGCTCCTGCCTTCTCACTTTTCTGCTAACTGTACGGTTTTCTTCAGTGTTTGAAGTCAGCAATGGCTTTCTACACACCATGCTCCATCTTGAAGAAAGGGAGGAAGTACACATGGCTTTCCACTTAGTTTCCCTTGTGGCCAAGCTGGCTGCAGAGCATTTTGGAAATGCATTTAGTGGAGCCATCATGTATTTAGATAACATTTTTGTTTCTATAGAAGGGAATAGTGGTAACAGTCCATGCCAAACAGATAACATTCTTCTGCCTGGTAAGAGAGAAGACACTTTTTTGATGGGCTTCAGGAGTGAACTTACTTCCACAAAGCCCTGCTCACCAGGTAGTATCCACTGTAGCTGAGATTTCCAGGAGGTAACAGGGAGTTGTTTTGGGATGGTGTACCCCAACTTGTCTTATAGCTGAAAAATAGCTATACAGAGGTATCCCTCAATGATGGTCTCATGCCCGATCCTGAGTAAGAGGAGAGAAAAATGAGCAAACCTAAAAGATTTAGCCCAAAATCAAATTCTGAGATACTAGGAAATATAAAATGCAGGCATTGAATGTGATAGATGAACGATTGAACTTAGCTTTATAATATCATTTCTGGATCATATTTTTCAGGCTAAACATTCTTACAAAATCCTCCAGGAGTTTGTCATAACTTCACATTTCAACATCACTGAGAGTTTATCATTTGTTATTATAAAATTGTCACATAACAGAAGTATTCTAGTTGCCCGGGACACATGAACAGAGCCAAGTGCACATGGGCTGCCTCTTCTATCCAGGAATTTGGAACTGTTCTACATGCCTTCCACACAGATTATGGGGGATGCCCATGTTAGTGGGTTTCTGGGCCCTCACCCCTGTTTAAAGAAGTCTTCTTTCATCTGCTATATATGTTAAGCTTTCAGCTAAGATTTCATTGGAACAAAAGGTCCTAGGGTTTTGAAAATATAAAATATAAAGCAGCTCTTTTACAATTTACTTGGCTGATGCAACTTGAAAGTTTGTATGAATAGATAATCTCAAAGCCCATAATATAACATGAAGGGACACCTATCTCCTTTGCACACTCTGTCTCTTCAGCCTGAGTTCCCTCCTGATGGTCTGAAGTAGACCCAGCTGCTGAGCCCCAAGGACACAGCTATGGCACCACTAACCCTTCTCCAGGCTGCACAGCTGCATATTCTTTGGTGGGTCCCACCCCTCCACCAGACCAGCCTCCTCAGTGGGCTTCCCATGAGCAGGTGACCAGCATAAAATGCAGTGGGACCCTCTACCTATACCATGTAGGTAGTTTTGCATTTGCTGATGCCATGTCATAATTTTGGAGCAACCCCAGTCACGCTGCAAATCATTTTTGGTTAAATGCATTAAACTGTTGATTTCTATCTATAAAGTTTTAGCATTCTTTAGTTGGTGCATTAATCTCTTCCTTTGAGGTATTATGACATCTGTTTTATCTACTAGTACCTGTTCTACTAAGCTTTATGTAATTGATGGATATGTTATTTATGCTGTGATGGCTTCTTCTAAATTATAGGTGAGGCCCTGTGGTATGCCACCATAAACAAAGACTTCAGATTGACAGTGATTTGACTTGCCCCATAGATAATTCTGAATAGGCCCCTCAATAAAATAATTGAAAAAAAAAGTATCGATCAATCATGAACAGCTGAAAAGTCATTTCCAGACTGATTTACATTTATTAGGGCCATGATACATATTTAAGAGGCACATTAAAAGGCTGGGTTCAGGTCAAGTATTGGGTTTGCCATGACTTTAACAACTCAGTGTTGCAGGGTCTACCCTCTTCCTTCCCTTCTAAGTGCTCAGCACCACACTGGCCAGAAGGGAGATGAGAGAAGCTTCCAGGATTGAGCCTTGCAGAGTCTGCATCTCTGCTCTTTGAAAGAGCTGATGAAAGGAGTTTTTAGGAGTAAACTAGACCGGTTTAGGGAGTTTTAGGAGCCCATGGGGGAGAACCACAAGGCTGGAAGCTCAGAGCTGCCAGAAGGCATACATAAGGGGACTTGGAGCTGCCAAAGGGTATACATTTAGAGAATAAAGGGAAAGAAAGCTATTCATTCACAGAATAAAGGAGAAGGCCACAGAGAGTAGAAAAAACAAGAGAGAAAAAGAAGGGAACTCCACATGGGGTTTGAGCTCCAACACTGCTATCAGGACACAAAGAACTGTTGCTTTTATAAACCTAAGAAAGAGGGACTCCTCCTCCACACGTGGGAGTCTGTACTTGTTTCCCATAAATTTCCACCTTTTAACTTCTTAGAATCCACCTGGATAGGAGCCCAGGAAATTACCTTTGCATCCTGCCCAAAGGAAAAAACTATGCATTCCAGTTTACTTTTCGTGTTTCAGTTTGGTGTGTTGGCTAGGAAATTCAGAAGTCCATCTCTTCATGTCAAACAGTGAGTGTATGAAGAACCCACAGATTCTGTCCCCTTTCCTTCTATCCCTTTACAATTTTGGAGACATTCACAGACCCTCGTAGGCTACTTAAACCTGGCTGCCTTCTTATGTGGGCATTTCTTTTTTCCTTCACTATTCCTTTCCACATATACTCTCCACCTCCAGGACCAAACTAAAGTGGGCATGGGTCAGTCAAATAAAAGCCACAAGGGTGATTGCTACATATAAAGTCTCCCATGTGAGATAAACTGGTACCAGGTCGGTTAGAGCTTTAGGTTCCTGCCAGTTGAAAGACAAAGTCCAGCATCGACTAAATGAATGCATGGGTCCCTGCCCAGCTCCAAAGATCAGAGACAAATCCTCCCTCTGGTCTGAGACTTTCAGATGCCCCTATCTGAGTCAGGACCTGTAAGATTCGAGGCACAGGAAATCGGAGTCGGAGAGCAAGGCGTCTTAAAAGAGGAAGTTTATTCTGCACTAAGGAGTGAGATAGAAAAAAACAGGATTAGAGGAGAAGGAGGAGGAGAAGGACTGTCTCAAAGACTGGGGAGAGCAGCAACAGATGCAGAAGTGAACCCGCCTTTTGAGAGGAGGAACAAGAAAGGGTGGGGCCCATGGCATTTGGCAGGCGCTGATTGGTGGTCCTGGCGCAGATGCATGTTATTGTCATACTCCGCCCACCAGTTGGGGGAAGGGAGAATCTATCAGGACCTAGGGGAGGTGCTGGGGGATTTAAGGTCTCTGGTGTGAAGGCCGCCTCCAATTCAGGGCTCTAGCAACAAATGTAATTAAACTCTGCCCCATCCAAGGGATGCAAATAAGGGCTGATCACCCAGCATTCCTGGTCCTCATGGTTGTTTTAGACAGCTGGGGAGAGAAACTGAGACATGTAAAAAGATGGAGACAATCAGAGGCGTCACTTCCTCTGGGAGCGCTCTCCATAAGCAGCACACTTTGAACCACTACATAAGTCCACTCCTGGCCCAGATCCCAAGTAAGTTTAATCAGAGAGTCCTCTGCCTTCTGCTCTCTACCTCAGTAATATTAGTCAAATAGCATCCAGCCAGTATGACCACTGTCTCTTCGGTCCAGATCCAACTAAGCTTAACTCCTCAGTATCCATTTGTACAAGCCTCTCTGATAAAGAAGGAGTAAGAGTGCTAAGGAAAGCTCTAGGCAAGGGTTAAATATTCTTCAAGAATTAGGTGGAGGCCAGCCACCAGTTTTCCAGTTCTAGCATGTGAGCCTGGCCCTAAATCCTCTCATCAGGGATACCAGGAGTTAATTATAGCTCTCAGTCGTTTCTGACATCACTCCTGAGAAAGTTTTAGTCTTTTAAGAATTTGCCCTCAGTCCGAGTGTTTTTCTGTTTTTGTTTTTGTTTTTGTTTTTTTTTCACCAAGCAGCTTTACCACGAACAGGATTAAAGGTTTACAGCACTTAAGGAGGGGTTAATTTTTCAGACAAAGAAGGACTCTTGATTCATCAGCATAATAAAGGTACTCTCGCTGGTGGAGGCTAATTACAGCTGCCTCCTTAGGGAAGAGGCCAAGACCAGTGTTGGTTTAAGTGTAGAAGGGCTCCAAACTCCTTAGAAATCTAAGATTGGAGCCCCCAGCTTTCCCAGCACTCTGTGTGCAGCAGATTACAGTAAAGTCAGTCTATAGAAGGGGGAGAACAAGGCTGCTGTAAGTGAGGAGGGAATGGTCCCTTCAGTGGTCCAAAGCTGCACTCCAGCCAGATGCAGCTGTTAAATTAACCCATTAGTTACTAGGTCGCTTGCCTCTCGCCTTTATTTCGATCTCTGTGAAATAAATTTGAAATAGTGAGATTTTTTTTTTCTCTGTTATTTTGCTCAAGTTAACTATTTGTAAAAGTTGTAAAAAGGTCATAAAAGTAACAATGAAGTTTAAACAAAGGTCAGACCACTAGATAATTTATAAACTGCCTGTAACTATGGTAACAAGCTTTTATCTTCCCCACAGGGCCTGAGGACACAGCAAATGGTTAATGCACAAAGGGAGGGGGGAAGGGAGAGGAAAAAAGAAAAAAAAAGAGGCCTATTTATTCTTTGAGCTGGGAAGCCAATGGTTTCAGTCTTCAGGCTTGGCAGAATAAGCTTACTGGGTACTTCTTAAACTATATCAGAATACTCAGCAGAGGAAATTAAAGACTTAATATTAAGGCAGGATGTGCGTTCCCAGGGCTCTCCAACTCTTGTGCCTGCTCACTGCATCCAATGATCTGGAACAGTGCAGCCTGCTGCAGCCACCAGCCATGGCACTGCCACCAAGTACAGGTGGTCCTTGAGAGCACAGTGAGCAGGGTAGAGGGGTGGGGGACTGAAAGGAAATGAACTCCCCTCCATCTTGTCCTATAGGGCTGGGATTCCTGCCTAAACCCCCTCCCTTTTCTGGGAGTGGCCACAGGTGTGCCAGCAATGTCTTAACTTCCCCGACCCCCACCCAAATGGACCAATGAAGCTCCAGGAACACAGCGAGGGTCCTAATAAGCCTAAACCACAGAAAGACCCTAATTCAAGTGACCAATCTCTGTAACCCTCATCGCTTTCCTAAGCCCCCTAATTATCCTACCCCATAAAACTCATTGTTCCCGTCATGCTTGCTCTCTCGACTCGTTGCTGCACCAGAAAGAGGCTGAGAGCCAAACCTGGGTTTGAATAAAGACTCTTTGCTTTTGCATCAGAAAAGGCTCCTTAGTGGTGGATTATTGGGGACCCTGAACTCTGGGCATAACAGGACAAGGGGGAGAGGGGTGGGCAGGCGGTAGGTGTGTCCTAGCACAGAGTGTTTTCTCTGCAAAAAATGAATAGTTCAAATTATGTTTTAGTCTTTACGTGCGTATGTTGTCTGTGTACTATGTGTGGTAAAATTTCAGCCTCTGGATGGTATTACAAGGATATAACATTTTATTGGCCTGATTAAAAAAGGATTAATTCTGTGGTCCGGACCAAATTTTTAATACTAAAACTGGTTTAAGTTAGATTAATGTCTTTTAGAATTATTACAAAGAGTTTCTGATATAATCTTTTGTTTAAGTATATTTTACAATCTTTCCAAAGTTTAAATTTTAAGACTTTTGAGTGAGGATGATGGCGGCTGGCAGGAAGGAGGTGAGGGAGAGGAAGTGAGTGAGGGGGCAAAAGGAGCGTGTATGGGTGTGTGTGGTGGGTGTGTGATTGAGTGAGGGGCAGTTGAATCTCACGGGAGCAGTGGGGGCTGGCAGTCCAGGCTCTCTTGGACAAGGAGAGACTGCCATCGCAGCTTTCACTCCCCGGACTGTAGGACTCAGGGGAGGAACCCATGCCATCTTGAAGGGAAAACGGCCTTTCTTTGGGAACTCACCAACACCGCCAACCAGACAGGCATTAGAGCTGCCCTGCAACCCAACAGCCACTCCAGCCAGAGTCCAACAGACCCGTGGACCCTGCATTCCCACGGACCCTGGGACCTCCGCCTCCAAAGCAGTGAGTATAACCTCCCCCTCCCCAGTGACATATGTGCAGCTGCGGCTATGGCCACACACTGGTCCGGGCTTGTGAACTCCCCAGTCACCGAGTGTGCGCGGGTGCACCATGTGCTTGCACCACAGTTTCGGCTGTGCCACTGTTTCAGCTGCAGCTACACACTAGTTCCTACCTGCAGAACCTCCGGGTCAACGCGTTTTCGCGCACCACGGTTCCCCAGTCTGCAGCAGGCCTTTGCGCCAGTTTGCAAAGCACCTTAGTACCTGAGTTTGTGTTTGCGTGTCAGGGTTGCCCCGTCTGTGGCACCCAAGGCTCTGTATTTGTGTGTTCTGATCGTGCTGTCTGTGGCGTGCCCTCCTATCTGGTTTGTGGAACTCCCTGGTCACTGGTGTTTTCAGTGCATCCTGGAGGCCACCACCCAAGGCAGGTTTTCAGCAGCACATTTCTGGTGGTCCACCCCCTAAACAATGCCTGGGAGCCACTGGAAGCCCCCGTGGATGTCATTTTTTAACTCTGGACACCACAGTCACGCCTCTCCAGGGTGTAGGCCGCCTGAAACACATCACTCCAACAGACGGGTCCTTGGTGCCACTGTGTATCCCCACTGGGCACGTGTGATCTCAATTAAGGGTGCAAAACAGCAAAAATAGGGACACTCCTCTACATGGCTGCCGACTTCTGGACACCACAGTTGCACTGCTTAAGCACTAAGATCTACATCAAGAGAACCCAAATAGCTCAAGTAGGAAACTACAATAAATTAACAAATACAGGAGAACAGAGAATACACCAGTAGCACCATCCCCCCCCAAAAAAAAAAAAAAAAAAAAACTTGGGTAGTAAAGCAATTGGATCTACAATTAAAACATTACAGGAAAACATAGGAAGACAAAAAGCAATCCCCAAAGGAAAGAAAAAGAGGAATCACCAGAAAGGGAGTTAGATGAAATTGAAGTGAGAAGACTTTCAGAGAAAGAATTCAGAGTAATGGTTTTTAGGATGTTTAAATGGATGCATGACAAATACACACAACTCAATGAGAACTATAAGGAGCTGAATGAGAATGTCACCAACATCAAAAGAAACCAAGAGAAGGGGGCTGGGGGGAAAAGGCGGCACTGGGAGTGTTTGTTGGCAAGTTAAGAGTCAAGTGGGGGACTGCTGGTCGGGGCTCTCCTGTCCAGTCAGCCCCACTGCCACGGGGTGTTTGTCTGCTGGAGCCACCAGCGAGAATGTGGAGACCGCACCATCTTGCACAGGAAGGTGGATGTCTGCCCCGGTCTGACAGTTGCAGCTGAAGCACTCACTGAACAGCCAGGGGACCCAGAACACCGCTCTCCAATCGGCGCAGACACGCGGCAGATTCAGAGGAGATCCACATGGCACACGGAAAGGTCAGATTTTGCCTGGGATTAGGTGAGGTCTGCTATCCCGCAGAACAGACACCCACACACTGTGGGAACTGGGCTGCGGGAAAGCTGCCTCTGGAGAGGTCCGAGGAGGTGGGGCAGGGCGTGATCCCTAAGTGTGGAAGCAAACTCTCGGAGCTGTTGACAGAGGGGAGCTCTGGAAAACAACTCGTTTTTATCTGAGGCAGAGGGACAGCCTGGGAGTTATTACACTATCCTGGCTGCAAAATCCCCACAAACCTGTTTTGAGAACCACGGAGTAGCAGGATCTTTGCACAGCCTAGAGAGGTCCTGTGCTTTGTCTCAGAGGTCAATTCTGAAACACTGCCATCCAGTGGATGACACACAAATTGACTCTCACATAACCACAAAAGAATGAAGAGATTAAAACACATCTCAGCAGTGGAACACAGGGAACTGCAATACCCTCCCAACTGAAAAACAGAAGTGCCAAACAGAACAATAGTAGAAATGAATGAGCATTCTATTTTTTTTTATTTTTTTTTTAATTTCTTATTTTATTTTATATATTTTTATTTTTGTATATTTTAATTAAAAATTTTTTTTCTTTCCTCCTCAATTGATTTCACCTTTTTTAATTATTACATTTTTGTTGTAAACTAGTATTACCATGATTATTTTACCTTTTTGGAAAAAAACAAATGTCATTTTGATTTCCCTTTATTTTACTTCTGGATTAGAGTTCTACATTCTATTTTCATATTTTCTTTAGCATAATTTTACTCTATCTCAACTCTACCTTTATGCCAACACTTTCCTCCTAACTTTTCCCATTTTTTTGTCTTGCTTTCCCTTTCCCTTTTCCAACTTTAGATTCTCCCTATTCTTTCTCTTTACCTGGTTAAAATTTCACCCCACTTATATATCTAATTTCAAATGCCCTACTCCAAGCCCATACAAACCTCTCTCTTCTTGACCTCACTATCCAAAAAATTGTTTTTCTCTATGTCCTTTTGTTGCTGTTTGCCTGAATGGTGATTATATCGATTTTTTTGTACTTTTTTGTGAGATTGTTTTAGCTTATTCTACTTGTTTTATTTTGCTTTTTGTTAGCTTTTTTTTTGGTTTGTTTATTACCTCTCTTTTCCCTCGCCTCCCTCGATACCAGTTGTTATTTGTAGTTTGTATTAATCTCGAGGTACTGGTTGCCGGCATTAGTGACTGTTCTATTGGTGTTTTCTCCTGGCATCTATATTTTGCTCCCCCTTTCTCTTTTATCCTCTTTCTTTTCTCTCTGACTATTTTCTATTTCTCTTTTCTTCTTCTCTTTTTTATTATTTTATTTTATTTTATTTCTTTCTTTGTTAATTAATTAATTAGTTAATTAATTAATTTATTTATTTATTCTCCATCTCCCAATTTGATTTTGGCATTTCTTTCTTTTCTTTTTTCCTCATTTCCCTCTTCTTCTTTATCTACTTGCCCCTAATTTGTCTTTCATTGGTGGTCACATTATTTGTGATTATTAACATCCTGAATATATTTCTACTCAGTGTCTTGTGTGCTGTACCTGGTCGTGTTGTAGTTTGTGCCTTTTAAACAACATAGGAGAGACAACTACATAACCAGGCACCTGGATAAGAAAGACCATGGTCAGAAAAAGGAACAGCTCACAATAAGACAGAAAGGCTGGTTTCACCAGAAAAGGAAGTAAACGAAATAGAAGCAGAAATAAGCCTGCCAGAGAAAGAGTTCGCAGAAATGATCATAAGGTGGATGAAAAGAATGGAAGACAAAATCGACAATGTGAGTAAGAGCCAAGAGGAAATGAAGAAGACCCAAGAAGAAATGAAGAAGAAGCAAGAAGAAATGCAGAAGAAGCAAGAAGAAATGCAGAAGAATGTAGAGGAAATACAGAATAATGAAAAAGAAATGAAAAATGACATCACTGCTATAAAGAACTCAATAGAAAGCATCAAAAGTAGACTAGAAGAAGCAGAGGACTGCAGCAGGGAGCTAGAAGACACGATAGGAAAAAATACCCAAGTACTGCAGCTTCTAGAAAAAAAAGTTAAAAAGCAAGAGGACAGCCTAAGGGAACTTTGGGATAACATGAAACAAAACAACATCTGCATGATTGGGGTTCCAGAAAGAGTGGAAACTGAGCAAGGATTAGAGAACATGTTTGAAGAAACAATGACAGAAAATTTCCCCAATATAGGAAAGAAAAAACCCACATAAATCCAAGAAGCTCACAGGGTCTCAAGCAAAATGAACCCCAACAAACCGACACCAAGACACTTTATAATTAAATTGGCAAACACTGACGACAAAGTAAAAAATTTTTTCATATATTTTATTTACAGAGAGGAAGGGAGAGAGATAGAAAGTCAGAAAATCAATGAGAGTGAGACATCGATCAGCTGCCTCCTGCACGCCCCACAGTGGAGATGTGTCCACAAGCAAGGTACATGCCCTTGACTGGAATCGAACCCTGGACCTTTCAGTCCGCAAGCTGACGCTCTATCCACTGAGCCAAACCGATCTTGGCCAAAGTAAAAATCTTAAAAGCTGCTAGAGAGAAACAGAAAGTGACCTACAAAGGAACCCCCATAAGACTAGCAACTGACTTCTTAACAGAAAATCATCAGGCCAGAAGGGAATGGAATGAAATATACTAAGTCATGCAAAGGAAGGGTCTGAATCCAAGAATACTGTACCCAGTAAGACTCTCAATCAAAATTGAAGGTGAAATCAAAAGCTTCACAGACAAAAAGGACTAAGGGAATATATTACCACCAAACCAGCAATGCAGGAAATGTTAAAGGGTCTGCTGTAATAAAAAGAAATAGAAAGCGAGGAAGGAACTCGGGGGTAAGGACTAAAAATGGCAACAGATAAGTACTTATCAATAATAACTCTAAATGTAAACGGATTAAATGCTCCAATCAAAAGACATAGGGTAACCGATTGGATAAAAAAACATGATCCATATATCTGCTGTCTGCAAAAAACCCACCTCAGGAAAAGAGATGCACACAGATTGAGGGTGAAGGGATGGAAGATGGTATTTCAGGCAAATGAAAATGAAAAAAAGCTGGAGTTGCAATACTTATAGCTGACATTTAGATCTCAAAGTGAAGGATATAACAAGAGATAAAAAAGGCCACTTCATAATACTAAAGGGAACAATCCAACAAGAAGAAAAAACTCTGGTAAACATATAC
This sequence comes from Lasiurus borealis, assembly GCA_004026805.1. Classification (NCBI taxonomy): domain Eukaryota; kingdom Metazoa; phylum Chordata; class Mammalia; order Chiroptera; family Vespertilionidae; genus Lasiurus; species Lasiurus borealis. The sequence continues at coordinate 10,185 of PVJN01025642.1, read as the reverse complement.
GCAGCCAATATAAGAGCACCTAAATACATAAAAAACTCCTGGAGGATACTAAGGGAGAGATTGATAGCAATGGAATCATAGTAGGAGACTTTAAATTCCCACTGTCATCAATGGACAAATCCTCTAAACCAGTGGTTCTCAACCTTCTTAATGCCACGTCCTTTTAATGCAGTTCCTTATGTTGTGGTGACCCTCAACCATAAAATTATTTTCATTGCTACAATAAGGGACGTGGCATTAAAGGGACATGGCATTATGAAGGTTGAGAACCACTGCTCTAAACAAAAAAATCAGCAAAGAAACATCAATACTAAATGACTCACTAGACCAGAAGGAATTAATTGATATCTTCAGAACATTTCACCCCAAAGCTACAGAATATGCATTCTTCTCTAGTGCACACAGGTCATTTTCAAAGATAGATCATATGTTGGGTAATAAGAATAGTCTCTACAAATTCAAGATGATAGAAATCATATCAATCATTTTCTGAGACCACAGTGGCATAAAACTGGAAATCAACTATAATAAAAACAATACAAAGAAATCAAACACATGGAGACTAAACAGCATGTTATTAAACAATGACTGGGTAACCAAAGAGATCAAGGAAGAAATAAAAAACATCATGGCAACAAATTACAATGACAACACAATAATACAAAATTTATGGGACACAGTGAAAGAAATCTTGAGAGGGAAGTTCATAGCCCTACAAGCCTACTGCAAAAAACAGGAAACAATGTAATAAATTACCTAACCCTACAAGTCAAATAGCGAGAAAGAGAGCAAGAATAAAAGCCCACTGTAAACAGAAGGAAGGAAATAGTAAAGATCAGAGCAGAGATAAACAACTTGGAGACCAAAAAAAACAATTCAAAAGATCAACAAAAACAAGAGCTGGTTTTTTGAAAGGATAAACAAGATTGATGGACCTCTAGCCAGGATCACCAAGAAGGAAAGAGAGAACACCCAAATAACAAGATCAAAAATAAACGAGGAGAAATAAAAACAGACCCCACCGTAATAAAAGGGATTGTTAAAAAATACTATGAACAACTCTATTCCAACAAATTGGACAACCTGAAAGAAATAGACATATTCCTAGAAAAATATAACCTTCCAAAACTCAATCAGGAAGAATCTAAACATCTCAAGAGTCCAATGACTATGGAAGAAATTGAATCAGTCATCAAAAAACTTCCAGCAAATAAAATCCCTGGACCAAATGGCTACACAGGAGAGTTTTACAAAACATTCAAGGAAGAATTAAAACCTATTCTCAGAGTATTCAAAAACATTCAAGAAGAAGGAATACTTCCAAACACCTTCTAAGAAGCCAGCATCACCCTAATAAAACCAGATAAAGACAACACAATGAAAGAGAATTATTGGCCAATATCTCTCATGAACATAGATGCCAAAATCCTCAACAAAATTCTAGTACATCGGTTCCAGCAGTACATCAGAAAGATCATACACCATGACCAAGTAGGATTCATCCCAGGAATGCAGGGATGGTACAATATCTGCAAATCAATAAACTTGATGCATCACATAAACAAATTGAGAAATAAAAATCACATAGTCATATCAATTGATGAAGAAAAAGCATTTGACAAAATCCTACACCCTTTCTTGATAAAAACTCTCAGCAAAGTGGGAATAGAAGGATCATGCCTCAACATCATAAAAGTCATATATGATAAACCCACAGCTAACATCAAACTCAATGGGCAAAATCTAAAACCATTTCCCCTAAGAACAGGATCAAGACAGGGATGCCCACTCTCACCTCTCCTGTTCAACATACTATTGGAAGTATTAGCCATTGTAATTAGACAAGAAGAAGAAATAAAAGGCATCCATATTGGAAAAGAAGAAGTAAAACTGTCCTTATTTGCAGATGACGTGAAAAATCCAAAGGACTCCATCCCAAAAGTACTTGACTTAATAAATGAATTTAGCAATGTAGCAGGATACAAAATTAAAGACAAGAAATCAGTGGCATTTCTATACACTAATAGTGAAATTACAGAAAGAGAGACTAAAAAAGCAATCCCATTTACCATCGCACCAAAAAAATTAAGATACCTAGGAATAAACCTAACTAAAGAGGTAAAAGACCTATATGTAGAAAACTACAGGACACTGAAAAAATATAGAGGAAGATGTTAACAGATGGAAGAGCATACCATGCTCATGGATTGGTAGAATCAATATCATGAAAATGTCCATACTACCCAAAGCAATCTATAGATTCAATGCACTACCCATTAAAATACCAACGACATATTTCACAGACCTAGAAAGACTTCTTCATAGATTCATCTGGAACAAAAAAAGACCACGAATAGCTACAGCAATTCTGAGAAAGAAGAATAAAGTAGGTGGGATCTCAAGCTATATTACAAAGCAACTGTTCTGAAAACAGCCTGGTACTGGCACAAGAACAGACATATAGACCAATGGAATAGAATAGAGAACCCAGATATCCACCCAAACCACTATGCTCAACTAATATTTGAAAAAGGAGGCATGAACATACAATGGAGTCAAGATAGCCTCTTCAACAAATGGTGTTGAGAAAATTGGACAGATATATGCAAAAAAATGAAACTGGACCACCAACTTATACCAAATACAAAAATAAACTCAAAATGGATATAGGACCTAAACATTAGAAGAGAACCCATAAAAATATTAGAGGAATCCACAGGCATCACAATCTCAGACATATGCCAGAAGAACTTTTTCACTGATCCTGCTCCAAAGTCAATGGAAGCTAAAGAAAAAATAAACAAATGGGACTACATCAAAATGAAAAGCTTTTGCACAGCAAAAGAAACCATCAATAAAACAACAAGAAAGATCACTGTATGGGAGAACATATTTGCAAATGTTATCACTGATAAAGGTTTAATCTCCAACATCTAGAGCCAACTTATACAACTTAATAAAAGGAAGATAATCGATCCAATAAAAAAATAGGCAACGGACCTAAATAGAACCTTTCGAAAGATGACAACATGAAGGCCAAGAGACACATGAAAACATGTTCAAAGTCACGAATTATTCGAGAGATGCAAATCAAAACAACAATCTGATAGCATCTTACACCTGTCAGAATGGCAATCATCAACAAATCAACAAACGACAAGTGTTGGCAAGGATGTGAAGAAAAAGGAACCCTTGTTCACTGTTGGTGGGAATGCAGACTGGTGCAGCCACTGTGGAGACCAGTATGGAGTTTTCTTAAAAAACTAAAAATGCATCTCCCATTTGACCCTGTAATCCCAATCTTAGGAATTTATCCTAAGAAATTACAAACACCAATCAGAAAGGATATATGCACCCCTGTCTTCATAGCAGCACAATTTAAAATAGCTACAATTTGGAAACAGCCTAGGTGCCCATCAGCAGATGAGTGGATCAGAAAACTGTGGTACATCTACACAATGGAATTCTATGCTGCCATTAAAAAGAAGGAACTCTTACCATTTGCAGCAACCTGGATGGAACTGGAGAGCCTTATGCTTAATGAAATAAGCCATTCAATGAAGGAGAAGCACCAGAAGATCTCACTCATTTGTGGATAATAAAGAACATTGTAAACTGATGAACAAAAGGATAAATACAGAGGCAGTAAAGCATCAAACAGACTGTGAAATTAAAGCAGGAAGATTAAGGAGAGGTGGGTTAGATAAGAGATCAATCAAAGGACTTGTATCTATACATATAAACATAACCAATGAACATAGACACTGGTGGGTTGGGGTATGCCTGGGTGGGAGGGGGTGCAATGAGGAGATATGTATACATGTAACACAATAAAAAGAAAAAAAGGAAAAAAAAAGAAACCAAGTGGAGATGAAGAATGACTTAGCTGCAATAAAGAACACAATGGAAGGCCTAAACAGTAGACTAGAAGAGGCTGGGAACCACATCAGAGAATTAGAAGACAAGGTGAGAAAAAACACACAAAAACAGCAACAATTCGTAAAAAAAAAAACTTAAAAAACAAAGAGAGCCTAAGGGAGCTTTAGGACAGCACAAAAGTAAACAACATATGCTTAATTGGGATAGCAGAAGGAATGGAAGAAAATCAAGGAATAGAGAACTTATTTGAAGAAATAATGACAGAAAATTTCCCTGATATTGGCAAGGAAAAATATATGCAAGTCCAAGAAGTACACAGAATCCCAAACAAGCTGAACCCCAAAAAACCAACACCAAGACACATCATAATTAAATTGGCAAACACTAATGACAAAGTAAGAATCTTAAAGACTGCCAGAAAGAGACAGAAAGTTACCTACAAGAGATCTTCTATTAGACTATCAACTGATATCAACAGAAACACAGCAGGCCAGAAGGGAATTCAATTAAATATATAAAGTGATGCAAAACAAGGGTCTGAACCCAACAATACTATATCCAGCAAGGCTATCATTCAAAATTGAAGGTGGAATCAGGAGCTTTACAGACAAGAAAGGGCTAAGAGGGTTTATCACTACAAGCCAACAATGCAATAAATGCTAAAGGGACTGCTATAAAAAGAAGAAAGAGGAAAAAAAGCAACCACAAACATTAAGGAAAAATATGACAACAAACATGAACTTGTCAATAATATCATTCATCTTAAATGCACCAATCAAAAGACATAGGGTAGCTCAATGGTTAAGAAAACAGGACCCATACATTTGCTGTCTATAAGAGACCCAACTCAGAGAAAAGATTCACACAGATTGAGAGTGAAGGGAATGAAAACATTTTTCAGACAAATAAAAATGAGAAAAATGCTAGGGTAGCGATACTTATATCTGATAAAATAGACCTCAAAATAAAGGCTATAACAAGAGATAAGGAAGGCCACTACATAATACTAAAAGAAGCAATTCATCAAGAAGATATAGCTCTGGTAAACATATACATTCCTAATACAGAAGCCCCTAAATACATTAAAAAAACTCCTGGAGGATGCAAGGGAGAGATCGACAACAATACAATCATAGTAGAGAATTTTAACACACCATTGACATCTCTGGACAAATCCTCTAGACAAAAAATCACCAAATAAACAGCAATTCTAAATAACTCACTAGATCAGATGGACCTAATTGACATCTTCAGAGCATTTCACCCCAAAGCTACAGAATATACATTCTTCTCAAGTGCACATGGGACATTCTCAAAAATAGACCACATATTGGGTCACAAGCAAAGTCTCTCCAAATTCAAAAAGATTGAAATCATATTAAGCATTTTCTCAGACCACAATGGCATAAGATTAGAAATAAACTACAATAAAAACATTCCAAAAAAGTCAAACCCTTGGAAGTTGAATAGCATGTTACTAAGTAATGATTGGGTTATAAATGAGATGAAATAAGAAATTAAAAATATTCTGGAGACTAATGACAATCAAAACACAACAACATAAATGCTATGGGACACAATGAAAGCAGTGCTGAGGGGGAAATTTATAGCTCTACAGGTCTACCTCAAAAAACAGGAACAAATGGTAATGAATCACCTAACTCAACAACTCAAAGAACTAGAAAAAAAGCAACAAGAAAAGCCCACTGTGAGCAGAACGAAGAAAATAATTAAGATCAGAGCAGAAATGAATGACATAGAAACCAAAAAAAGATATAAAAAATCAACAAAGCAAAGAGATGGTTCTTCAAAAGAATAAACAAGATTGATGAACCTCTAGCCAGGCTCACCAAGAAGCAAAGAGAGAGGACCCAAATAAACAAAATCAGAAATGACAGAGGGGAAGTAACTACAGACCCCACAGAAATACAAAGGATCGTTAAAAAACATTATGAACAACTCTATTCTAACAAATTTCACAACCTAGAGGAAATGGACAGATTCCTAGAAAAACACCACCTTACAAAACTCACAGGAAGATTCTAAAAATCTCAACACACTGATAACTATGGAAGAAATTGAAGCAGTCATCAAAAAGCTTCCAGCAAACAAAAGCCCAGGGCCCGACGGCTTCACAGGGGAATTTTACCAAACATTCATAGAAGAACTAAAACTCATTCTGTTTAGACTATTCCAGAAAATTCAAGAGGAAGGAACACTTTCAAACTTCTTCTATGAATCCAACATCACCCTAATACCAAAACCCGATAAAGATAACACAATGAAAGAGAATTATAGACAAATATTCCTCATGAACATAGATGCCAAAATCCTCAACAAAATTCTAGCAAATCAGATCCAGCAGTATATCAGAAAGATTATACACCATGACCAAGTAGGATTCATCCCAGGAATGCAGGGATGGTACAATATCTGCACATCAATAAACATGATACATCACATAAACAGATTGAAATATAAAAATCACATAGTCATATAATTGATGAAGAAAAAGCATTTGACAAAATCCAACACCCTTTCTTAATAAAAACTCTCAGCAAGATGGTAATAGAAGGATCATACCTTACCATGATAAAAGCCATATATGAAAACCCCCAGCCAACATCATACTCAATGGGCAAAAACTAAAACCATTTCCCCTAAAAACAGGAACAATATAGGGATCCCAACTCTCACCATTCCTATTTAACATAGTGCTGGAAGTATTAGCCATTGCTATCAAACAAGAAAAAGAAATAAAAGGCATCCAAATAGGAAAAGAAGAAGTAAAACTGTCCTTATTTGCAGATGACATGATACTGTATATAGATAACATAAAGACTCCATCAAAAAATTATTAGATGTGATAAATGAATTTAGCAATGTAGCAGGATACAAAATTAACACCAAGAAATCTATGGCATTTCTATATACCAATAAATGAACTTACAGAAAGAGAGACTAAAACAGCAATCCCATTTACCATCACACCAAAAAAATTAAGATACCTAGGAATAAACCTAACTAAAGTGGTAAAAGACCTATAATGCAGAAAACTACACAACAGTAAGAAAAGTAATAGTGGAAGACATAAACAGATGGAAGAACATACCATGTTCATGGATTGGGAGAATCAATATCATCAAAATGTCCATACTACCCAAAGCATTTTATAAATTCAATGCAATCCCCATGAAAATACCAAAGGCATACTTCACAGACCTAGAATGAACTTTCCAAAGATTCATCTGGAAAAAAAAAAATAGACCCCGAATAGCGCCAGCAATCCTTAGAAAGAAGAACAAAGTAGGTGGGATCTCAATACCAGATTTCAAGCTGTATTACAAAGCCACTGTTCTCAAAAAAGCCTGGTACTGGCACAAGAACAGACACATAGACCAATGGAATAGGATAGAGAACCCAGAAATCGACCCAAACCACTATGCTCAATTAATATCTGACAAAGGAGGCACGAACATACAATGGAGTCAAGACAGTCTCTTCAAGAAATGGTGTTGGGAAAATTGGACAGAAACATGCAGAAAAATGAAACTAGAGCACCAACTTAACACTGTACACAAAAATAAAATCAAAATGTTTAAAGGACTTAAACATAAGACAGGAAACCATAAAAATACTAGATGAGTACACAGGCAGCAAAATCTCAGACATATGCAGAAGGAACTTATTCACCAACACATGTCCTTGGGCAATGGAAACTAAAGAAAAAAATAAACAAATGGGACTACTTCAGAATAAAAACTTTTGCACAACAAAGGAAACCATCAACAAAACAACAAGAAAGCCCACTGCATAGGAGAACATATTTGCCACTGATATCAATGATAAGGGATTAATCTCCAACATTTACAGGGAACTCATACATTTTCACAAAAAGAAGATAAACAACCCAATCAAAAAATAGGCAAGTGATCTAAGTAGGCACTTTTGAAAGAAGACAGAAGGAAGGCCAAGAGACATATGAAAACCTGCTCAAAATCACTAATCATCAGAGAGATGCAAATCAAAACAACAATGCGGTACCATCTCACACCTGTGAGAATGGCTATCATCAACAAATCAACAAACCACAAGTGTTGGTGAGGATGCGGAGAAAAAGGAAGCCTCATGCACTGCTGGTGGGAATGCAGACTTGTGCAGCCACTGTGGAGAACAGTATGGAGTCTCCTCAAAAAACTAAAAATGGAACTCTCATTTGACCCAGTGATCCCACTTCGAGGAATATACCCCAAGAAACTAGAAACTCCAATCAGAAAGGATATATGCACCCCTATGTTCATAGCAGCACAATTCACCATAGCTAAGATTTGGAAACAGCCTAAATGCCCATCAGCAGATGATTGGATTAAAAAACTGTGGTACATCTATATGATGGAATACTATAGTAAAAAATATAAAATACTGCAGTAAAAAAGGTGGAGCTCCTACCATTTGCAACAATATGGATGGAGATAGAAAGCATTATGCTTAGGGAAATATGCCAGGCAGAGAAAGACAAATATCACATGATCTCACTCATCTGTGGAATATAATTAATGACATAGACTGATGATCAAGATCAGATCCAGAGAATGAGAAACGTTGATTAAAACATCAAACCATGGGGAAGATGGCAGTTGGTGGGAATAAGGGGGAGAGATCAACAGAGGGACCTTTGTACATGTGTATGAGCATAATCATTCAGCACAGACAACGGGGAAGGTGGGGCATGAGAGGGAATCCATACAGTGGTCACCATAACCTTAAAAGAAATTGCTTCATGAGACAAAGATTTTTAAATGAAACTCTGTAACATGAAAATCATTTTGGAAGGAAATAAAGAGAAGTCTCCTTTAAATGTCTTTTAAGGATTGTAATTGAAAGTCAATATATTTGGCCTCTTGAGCTAAGGTAAGTAGTCTGTGTTTTTGCCTCCCTGAAAAAGTTTATATAAAGTTACAAAAAGAAATTCACAGCCCGTTTGAAATTGAATTGCCATGGCCTAGAGAAAAGAATATCCTTACATGATACTAATCTACAATATCATTTAATTTCTGATATTTCACAACAGCATATTCTACAACTATCCCAAATGAACTTACAAACTAATTCTTTGAATGTTTAGCAGCAATTTAAAAAGCGGACATGAGAGAACTATAAGAGAGAGAATCCAAGATGGCGGCATAGGTAAACACCTACACTGCTGCCTCGCACAACAATTTCAAAACTACAACTAAAAGACAGAACAGACATCATCCAGAACCATAGGAAGGCTGGCTGAGTGGAAGTTCTACAGCTAGAGGGAAAGAGAGGGGCTCACAGAGACCCAGAGGAGCCGCAAAAAGCTGAGGTACGGAGACGAGCGCACTGAGAGAGCGGGTGCCGGACTACCTGGCTGGCTTTCTCTGGCGGGAGAGAAACGGAGACTCCCAATGGCATTGAACCCCTTATCCTACGACACTAAACCCCAGATCCAGCCGAAACTCATACGGGGGGAGTTTGGACTGTGAAAAGGAAGAGGTGCACGGAAATTTAGGGGAGTCGCAAAAGATAGGAGGGCTGGTGGCAGCGCGCACGGCACTGCTCGGAGGACAGATTGCTGATTGGGCCGCTGGCTTTTGCGACTGGGCGGGAGACAGACCCTCCCAACTGCGCCACTTCTGAGTCCACTGGGCCCCTGTTTCGGGCGAAACCTTGGAGACCTAGACTCGTGTGGTCCTGGGGCGCAGGGGTGCTGGAGAGGCAGCCATCTGAGGCACTGCGGGTGCGTGCACACAAGGACTGCTCCAGCCATTGCCCAGTCACGTGAGACTTGAGGGCCTTGGAGGGCGGGGCCGACTGGAAGGCAAGGCGGACCCTTAAGCCCTGAGACTCCACCCATCCCAAGCTCAACAGAGGCTTCTGCGTTTTTGCAAGCCTGCTATCATAAGGCTGAATCCTACACAGAAGTTCTCCCAGCATAGTGAAAATGCTGAGACAAGGGAAGGGATCACAAACAAAAGGAATGGAGGGAAAAAAACGACAGGATATTGAGTTCAAAGCCACGTTTATAAGGTTTTTCAAGAATATCATAGAAAAGTTGGATAAAATTGGCGAGACCCAAGAGAAGATGAAAAAGAACCAACTAGAGATGGAACTAGAAATTAAACATATACTGACTGAAGTAAAAAATATTGTACAGAGTCCTAACAGCAGACTAGAGAAAGGCAAGAGTCAAGTAAAAAATTTGGAATATAAAGAAGCAGAAAACACTCAACTGGAAAAGCAAGAAGAGAAAAGAATCCAAAAATGTGAACATAATATAAG
>PVJN01025641.1:0-29816 GCA_004026805.1 Lasiurus borealis | reverse complement strand
TCAATCAGACTTGTATCCATGCATATAAGCATAACCAATGAACATAGACAGTGGGGGGTTAGGGCATGCCTGGGAGGGAGGGGGGGGCAATGGGGAGATATGTATACATGTAACACAATAAAAAATTAATTAATTAATTTAAAAATAATAATAATAATTTACACGCAGCCCCTCTCCAAATTCCTGAACCCTTCTAGATGCTGGACAAGACCTCCAGCAGGGTCTGATCCCCAGTCATGGCACATACAAGAGGCAACTGATCAATGTGTCTCTCTCAAATTGATATTTCTCTCTCTCTTTCTCCCTCCTCACTCAAAAATTAATAAACATATCACCAGGTAAGAATAAATAATTTTTTTAAAGGCTATATAATAAGAGAAAAAGAAGGACCCAGAAATCCTACTTCTAGGTATTTATTTGGGGGAAAAAAAAACCACTTAATTGAAAAGACATATACATCTATATGTTTACTGTGGCATTACTTACAACAGCCAAGATATGGAAGCAACCTAAATGTCCATCGATAGATGAATAGATAAAGAAGTGGTTCATATACACTATGAATGGAATATGACTAAGCCATAAAAAATGACTTTTTTCTCCTGGCTGGTTTCTCAGTGGTTAGAGCGACAGCCCATGGACCAAAGGGTCTTGGGCTCAATTCCCAGTAAAGGGCATACTGGTTGCAGGTTTGATCATGCCCAAGGCATGTGGGAAACAAGCAATTATTATATCTCTTTCATTTCTATGTTTCTCTCTTTCTCCCTTTTTCTCTCCCTCTCTTTTGCTCCTTCCTCCCTTCCACTCTCTCTGAAAATCAATGAAAAAAAAAATACCTAACAGATTTGGCTCAGTGGATAGAGCATCAGCCTGCGGACTCAAGGGTTCTAGGTTCGATTCTGGTCAAAGGCATGTACCTTGTTTGCAGGCACGTACCCAGTGGAGAGTGAGCAGGAGGGAGTTGATCAATGTTTCTCTCAAATTGATGTTTCTAACTCTCTATCCCTCTCCCTTCCTCTCCATAAAAAATCAATAAAATATATTATCTTTAAAAAAAGAAAAAAATATTTGTGTGAGGGTTTAAAAAAGAACATCTTGCCATCTGCAAAACACAGACGAACCTAGAGCAGGAGTAGGGAAGTCCAGCCGTGAGCTATATAAGGCCCACAAAATCATTTAGTCTGGCCCTGCCAAGGCATTAAGGATGAGCTAATTCAATATTTGATGAAATATTTTTAAGATAATAATTTTGTATGGCCTGCAAATGACATTATGAATATCCAAATGGCACTTGGCAGTAAAACGGTTCTCCAACCCTTAACCAGAGAATATTGTGATGAGTGAAATGTCAGAAAAAAACAAATGCCATGATTTCACTTATATATAGAATCTAAAAAACAAAATACACAGGCAAACAAAACAAAAACAAACATAGATACAGAGAACATTTGGATAACTGGCAGATGGAGGGAGGTTAGGGAGATAGATGAAATGGGAAAAGGGATTAAGAAGTACAAACTGGTAGTTACAAAATAGTCATGAGGATGTAAAGCATAGCATAGGGAATATGGCCAATAATATTGTAATAACTATGTATGGTAACAGGTGTTTTCTAGGTTTATTGGGGTGATTACTTCATAAGTTAAATAAATGTCAATACATTGTATAAATGAAACTAATATAAAATTGTATGTCGATTTTAACTGAAAAATCAAAATAAAAACAAAAAATAAAATAATATGCTGAGAGGTACTTCTATTTTAATAAGAAAAGACATCAATGAATATAGCTATGATCAAAATTTAAATAGCAATGATTTTCCTAACTCTTTACTCACAGAAATCTCACTTTTCCTTCACACAATATTGTTGTTCTACATTTCTATATTATTCAATAACAGTTTTTGTGAAATAACATTATTTTTTCCATCTCAAAGCATGTAACACCATACTATCATAGAATATATAAAAAACTATTTTTTCCCAAATAGAAAGTATTTATCATTGATTTATTTCCAGAATGCTAAGCAGCTGGGAAGAATGAATATGTTCATCTATGTGTTTCCTCTTATATACTAATATTCTATTTGAAATTGTGCATTTTATGAAGTCTTACTCACCTCTGCCGGATGCTGAATTATGTACAAGTAGGTAGAGATGTGCAGAGGATGCACTGGTAGAAATGGACATAAACATACTTTCTGAGGCCGGCTAAAGGGCATAAAGAAAAAAAAAGCCTGTAAATGTTTAAAATAAACTATGACAATAACCTAAAATTTGAAAATAACCCAACTTTTTTATTTTTTTAATCCTCATTGGGGGATTTCTTTTCATTGATTCTACAGAGAGAAGAAGAGAGAGGGAGGGAAGGAAAGAGGGTAAGTGAGAGAGAAACATCAATGTGAGAGAGAAACATTGATTGGTTGCTGCCAACACATACCCCAACTTGGCATCAAACCCAAAACCTAGATATGTACCTTAACTGTAAATCTAACCCATGACCCTTCTGTACACAGGATGAGGCTCCAATCACTTGGCAACACTGGCCAAAGCTAAAGCTGTATTATTTTAAAATGAAATACCAAGAATGAATTTAATCACTCAGTCTTTACATATGAGAATTTCAAAAAATGATTCTAGTAAGGTCTTTGCCATCTAAATAGATCAAAGTTACTAAAAAAAAAATCTTGTCTTAATTAACTGTAGTTGAATAATACTGTTAAATCAGCAGCATAGTCTTTTTATTCATGAAGCAACACTTCTACTAACTTGAATTCCAAATCAAGAACAGATCTCATGTTAAAGAGAAATTTGGCAACTTTTCTACATCACCTGGAAGTTGAAGGGAACACACATGATAAAGTATTAGAACAGAATTACCACCTAAAAGAGAGATCTAATCAACTTTAGACATCAATCAACAGCTTAATAATTGTGAGAAACCCAAACAGCAGCCACCAAATTATATTTGGCTAGAATTATATCCTATCTAATAAAATAGTAATATGCAAATTGACCGTACCTCTGCCACGCCCACAAGCCAATCAGAGCAGGTATGCAAATTAACCCAACCAAGTGGCTATGGCCACAGAGAGAGCAGGAGGGAGGCTTGGGTTGCCCCTGGTGATGGAGGAAGCCAAGCTTTCTACACATCTTGGCCCACTCAGGGCTCCGCTTAAGGCAACAAACTTTCAATGGCTGTGGGAGTAGAAGGCTTGGCTCCGCTCCAAGCTACAAAGTTTCAATTGTAAAAGATAAATAAATCCCAGATATCAGGGCCTCCTCTTGGGTTGCTGGAGCAGGGAGGTGGGCGGGCAGAGGGAGGGGAGCATAGCCAGCCTGCAAACCACCACAGACCCCTCACCCAGGCCATCCCACACCCCAAGGGAACACCAACCCTGATCCAGGATACCCTTCAGGGCAAACCAGCTGGCCCCTACCCTTGCACCAGGCCTCTATCCTATCTAATAAAAGAGTAATATGCAGATTGACCATCACTCCAACACAGAAGATGACTATCCCCATATGGTCAAAAGATCCTGCCCCCATGTGGACACAAGATGGGCACCACAAGATGGCCAGCAGGGGAGGGCAGTTGGCAGGGAACAGGCCTGCAAGGGAAAGCAGTTGTGGGTGATAAGGCCAGCAGGGGAGGGCAGTTAGGGGTGACTAGACTGGCAGAGGAGGGCAGTTAAGGATGACAGGCCCACAGGGAAGGGCAGTTAGGAGCAAATAGTCTGGCAGGGGAACAGTTAGGCATCAATCAGGCCGGCAGGGGAGTGGTTAGGGGGTGATCAGGTTGGCAGGCAGAAGTGGTTAGAGGCAATCAGGAAGGCAGGCAGGTGAACAGTTGGGAGCCAGCAGTCCTGGATTGTGAGAGGGATGTCCGACTGCCCATTTAGGCCTGATCCTACTTGGCAGTTGGACATCTCTCAAGGGGTCTCAGATTGGAGAGGGAGCAGGCTGGGCTGAATGAAACCCCCCTACACAACGCATACATGAATTTCATGCACCGGGCCTCTAGTCCAAATATAATAGGCATAACATCTGCCTATTTTCCCTATTACTGTTGTTTGTTGTTTTTGTTTTACTTACTTTCAGTGCTTTATTACTATCTCAGTAACACTTACTACAAAATGCATAAGGAATAAAAAGTTATACTTCCCATCTGAGCCCTCTAGCTTAGATCATTCTCTTCTCTAGGGGTAACCACTGACCAGTTACTTGTGTGTCCTTCCAAAGGAATTGTAAAAACATACATGGATATTTTACCATTAAACTCTATATTTGATATGCGTTTTTACCAGTATATCAGTGTATCATAGAAGTAATTCACAACAGATCACTATTACAGGCAGGTGTTATATGAGATTACAATAGTGTACAAGTGAATGTGATATTAAAGAGAATTCCAACAGCATACTAAACTACTACAAAACTAACCACCATCAATTCCTTCAGTAATCTTGCCTATGCAGAGGTATAGCCTGAGGTAAAGAAATGCTTATGCCAATAAACATAGAGTGTGAGTAAATTGGTTCAATTATATCTACCATCTCATTCTGCAAGAAACTGTCAAACCTATGCTCCTGCTGAAGAACTTATCTACATGATAATCTTGGGCAGAGTTATAAACATATTTTACAACATGACCCCACTCCCCTCTCCACCATCAAAACTAAAATGGATGATTAACCAAAGGAAAACCAATATACTTGCTTTCCAATGACATACAAAATGATTTGGTATGATTCTCTGACCTACATTGGATTCTCTCCCAGGAATGGAGTCATTCTGTGGTCACAAGAAGAGTAAACAAAAGTAAACACAGAAAGGAACAGAGAATGACTGAATAAACTAGGTATACTGACAAACCTATCACGGCGACAATTAGAAAGAATTCTCCATTCAGTAGAATAAAAAATGATGCACATTTCACTTTTAAAACTTTAAGCTTCTGACTTAATTTATTTATTGTATCTATAATCTTCACCCAAGAATCTTATTGATTTTAGAGAGGAAGGGGGGGGCACAGTGAGAGGGAAAAAAGAGAGAGAGAGAAGCACTAATGTGAGAGAAAAATGCCGATCAGTATGCTACCCAACCAGGGGATGGAACCTACAACCTAGCTATATGACCTGATGGGGAATCAAACCCACAATCATTCAGTGTACAGGACAATGCTCCAATCAACTGAGCCACCGGCCAGGGCTAAATATCTAACTCTTTTATATGTAACTCTGTATATGACTGAAATGCACAGATGTCAGTAAAATTATTTTATAAAATGTAATTTCAGATCAGATGAAGCCATTTTAAAAATTTAGAATTTAATTTAATAACAAGTTAAATATCTAAGAATACAACAGAATGCCCCCCCAAAACAAATAAAAAATAAAAACAAAAATCTCAACTGTCCTATGCAGGAAACATCCACGTATCAATAGAGCCAAAGAACTGCAAATTTCAATCAAGTAAACACGCTGGGAGGAAGCTGCAGATTTCTGTGAGTAGCAGAAAACTAGGTAGACATACCCTGAAAATCACATCTTTAGCTTGTGATATATACAATTATAAAAGTCCTTAATATGACAGAGTAGTGCAAAGATTGCCCTGATATTGGTACTGGCTTTCATGTCTGAAACCTCTGAACAAAACTTCTGTTCAGAAGAGAAAAAAACAAAAACAAGAAACAACTGTTACTTGAGATGGTAATTTCCTTACTACAAGTCATTTTGAACTTTAGGAATATTTGAAATTAAGTAGTTTGGAGAATTCCACTTCCAGGACAACAGGGAATGTTGCTTCACAAACCCACTTGCCAGAGAAGCAAGCAAAACTATTTTTAAAAGCAACCATGTAAAGTCTAGAAATTGCCCTGAGGACATATTTGAATAAAGAAATATTATTCAAGAATTTCTACTAAAATTTGGTATAGGCAAAACCAGACTCAAAAGGGTTCTAGTTGCCCACTACTACCAGGGATGAGGTTGAATCTTTGTGTTGCGTTTATTAATCAGATAGCTGGCAATCTGAGAGAGCAGCAGGTATAATACTCTGAAAAGAGCCCTCTGACCCTTCATTTCAAACAAGCTCATAGAGGGCTAGTGGGTGGGGAAAAATCTAAAGTTAGTGAGTTCCTATCCTAGAGTCTGCCTTCTTTCATTGTCCTTGCAAAGAGTAGCCCCTGGAAAGCTGTCTCTCTTCAGATAGATTCTGTCCTTGATGTGAGCTCCTGGCTGTCTTATCCCCAGGGTCTGTTCTTATAGTAAGTCGTTCAGTTTCCCAAAGTCTGTAAGAAAATCTCTTCACAGTGAGTAGCTATTAAACAACTATGACTCTATTTCCATTTCATGCCCCTCCCCTAGCCCAGGGACAGTTTATGGCATCTGGGCCATAACCCATTTCCTACCTTGCCCCAGCTCAGGTTGGCAGAAGCTCCATTTCAAAAAGGCGTGGCCAAGAGAATAGAGCTTCCTCTTAGCTCTTAAGCAAAGTTTACTGTATGTCACAGAAAAAGGCAAGTCACCGACTCCAAGTTAAAGAGGCTAAATTCCCGGGGAGGGTGGCTAAGAGCACAGAGGCTCCCTTTTTTCCACCCAGTCTCCAGCTGTAAAACAGAAGCTTTACCATAGCACAGCAGGCTGAGATTACTGTGGCACCACTCCCTTCACACCCCGCTCCTCACCTTGTCCATCTGACATCTTAAGTAGCAATCCAGAAGCTGCTGCCTAGCCCTATGTCCAGAACAGTGGCTCAGAGTTTTCCCTGAGGATAGACAAAATATAAGAGCTCTGAAGTTCTTCCAAGAGTAACTGACTTTATTTGAAACAATGTGAGGAAATTCAAGCCTAAGGGTACCTTAAAAACATTAACTCCTCTAAACTAAGAGTAACAAGCTAAGTCAGAGGTCACCTAGTTCATCAGAGGAATAAAAAAGAAACAATAGGAAAAGAGATTGCTAAGAAGAGCACACTTGCAGTAGAACAAACCTCAAAGAGTTAGCACAAAAACTATCCTTGCCCAAGGTAGGTTTGGAGGATGCTGGGGGAGGCAGAGGAAGATCCAATTGGAAAAAGGCTCAGCACAGTACCTTTCTCATTGTGAACCAGGACAGCACCAGCAGTGGACTGAATGGGTGGTTGTTTCATGAGTGTGCTTGGGACCCACGTATTCATGGCAGCAGCAGTACACCCAAAACTTCAATGATTCCAACGTCAAAGAACAGAAAAATTCTCTCCAACTAGAGGCCTTGGATGTTGCAAGAAAAACCAGAAGTACTCAACCAGAGGATTGTGGGATTGTGAAGGATGCCTGGGCGCCTAGGGCTAGGACGTGAGCCTATTACCGCAAATGTACATAGCACTATAGTCCTCAGTCTTGCAGTATTTGGACGAGATTTCTGGGGGGAAATTATTTGTTTGTTACCTTAGTTTGAAGTGGAGGACAAGAGCCATGAGTATGACCAGCTCTATGAGGAGTACACACGCACCTCCTCCTAAGAACCCAGATGAAGCACACTACAATCAAAGCCTTCAATGAAACCATCAAGATTTTCGAAGAGCAGGGCCAGACTCAAGAGAAGTGCAGCAAGGAGTATCTAGAGCGTTTCTGGTGTGAGGCAATGAAAAAGATGCAGAGGATCTTGCTGAACTCAGAACAGCTCAAGTCTTGCATCGCTGATATCCACGAGAGCCACAGGAGCTGCAGACACAGGCTTGGACAACCGAGATAAGCACATGAATAGCCTGAAGCCAGACCTCATGCAGCTGCGCAAGATCTGAGACCAGTAACTTGTACAGCTCACCCAGAAAGGCTCCCGGGAGAAGAAAATCAAGTGGTTAGGAATCAAAAATGGGTCTGAAGATCAGTATGCACTGATGGAGGATGAAGATGACCTCCCTCCACCATGAGGAATGAACCTTGTATGTGGGCAAGATCAACCACACACAGGCTGAGGAAATGCTGAACGGCAAGTGGGACGGCTCTTCCTCATCTGTGAGAGCAGCCAGTGGGACTGCTATGCCTGCTCTGTGGTGGTGGACTGCGATACCAAGCACTGTGTCATCTACCGCACAGCTACTGGGTTTTGCAGAGCCCTACAACCTGTACAGGTCTCTGAAGGAGCTGGTGCTACATTACCAGAACACCTCCTTCGTGCAACACAACAATGTACTTACCATCACACTGTCGGGCTCTCAGCGCCACTCCTCCCTGCTCCTCCCCCCAGCCAGCTGACTCATACAGAGCAGGACTCCATCTTTCTGTCTGTCTTGTCTGTCTCTCTTTGTGAATCTTTCTCTGTCTCAATCTCTCTTGCTTTCTCTGAGTCTCTCTCTTCCTGTCATTCTTTCTATCCCCATCTCTGTCCTCTCTGTCTCTGTACTTCTAAGTCTCTGTTAGAGGAGCCTACCTCCTCTATCCCATGCCCCCTTTGCCCATGGGTACTGCCCTCCCCTTGCTTTGCTGCTCCCACCAGTTCCTACAGTTCCCCCAAACTCCCCCTGCCTGTATCTGCCATGTTTACAAAGGCCCCTGGGGTACTCAACCCCAGCCTGGTGCCCTGATTTTTAAGCTATAGACCTAAGGTCAGGGCAGAAAGAAAGCAGGAAGGAACTTCGCTGGGCCACTTCCAAGAGCTTCAGCTGTGACATTTGGGGCTGGGCTGTCCCGCCCCACAGACCCAACTTCTCCTCCAAACCCTGAAGTGAAATCCACACCAGTTATCCCTAGATGGAGCTACTGCCCAGAAGCCTCCTCCCCCAAAATCAAAATTATTACAAATAACCTCAAGAGCTGGGCCCTATCTGACTGCAGGCTTTCTAGGAACCGAGGCTGCTGCAGGTACTGCTGGGCCAGCTGAGATGCACTGCTGCCCACAGCACCTCCCTTGGATGCAATTTCAAGGCTTCTCCTTGATCATGTTGGGTTCTGATTTTGTTTCCTTGACTATAAACTCATTTTCTCCTCTTTTGGGATAAGAACCCTGGTTTTCTAATATATTTTATTGATGTTTTACAGAAAGGAAGGAAGAGGGATAGAGAGTTAGAAAAATTGATGAGAGAGAAACATCGATCAGCTGCCTCCTGCACACCTCTTACTGGGGATGTGCCCGCAACCAAGGTACATACATGCCCTTGACCAGAACTGAACCTGGGACCTTTTAGTCCATAGGCTGATGCTCTGTCCAATGAGTCAAACTGGTTAGGGCAACTCCGGTTTTCTATGCTGCCATAGACCCCCCTCCTGCTTGCCCAGCCTGGTTGGCAGGTGGGTTTTGTATGGGTACATTCATACTGATATGGATATAAAACATTGAACTCAAAAAAAAAAAGGAAAGGGAAACGGGATAGTTGATGAATAAGAAACTTCGGGGACAGTGAAAGGCAGTTTGTCCAGACTGTTGAGAGCTAAGAAGTAGAGTTTAATTGGGATAAAAACTCTGCTTATGGCACCTGATAACTGAAATCTGAGCACTCTATTTTTAGGTTTTCCAATTCAAGTTTTTGGAGACTGCCTATTAAAACATTCCTGGTTGGAAAGTGTTTGTATAGAAGTCCATAAGTATTAAATATTTAATGTGTTTACCATGCTTAGCTCTCTGTAAGGAACATGGAATAATGTTAAATGCCTCATGTTCTCAAGCTTGGTTTTTAAAATAAAAAAATAAAGAAGAAATATAAATATTAAATATAAAAAAAGAAGAAACTTAAGTTTTAGGGGCAATCAGGCAGGTAGTGAGTGGTTAGGAGCCAGAGGTCCAGGATTGCAAGTGGGATGTCCCAGATTGTGAGAGGGTACAGGCCAGGCAGACGGACCTTCCACCCCCCGCCCACCATGCATTAATTTCGTGCACCAGACCTCTAGTCCCATCTGATAAAAGAATAATATGCTAATTGACCAAACCTCTGCTACACCCACAGCCAATCAGGGGTGCTATGCAAATTAACCCAGCAAAGATGGCAGGTAAATTTGCAAATGCAAGCAGCAGGGGGCAGCGCCCCATGTCGCTGCCAAGCCACAATTGGCAACCTGGGCAGGTGGCATGGGGCAGCGCCCAATGCCGCCAGCCGGATCCAAGCCAAGATGGGAGACTGAACAGGCAGCAGGGGGTAATGCTCTATGCCACCGGCTGGATCCATCACGCCACCTGCCCAGGTCCATGCCACGATGGGGAACTGGGAAAGCAGCATGGAGCCGTGCTGTATGCCGCCAACTGGATCCAAGCCATGATCGCAGACCCAGGTAGGCAGCGTGGGGCAGCACCCAATACCACAGAGCTGGATCCAAGCCACAATTGCACTGCCCGCCTGGGTCCATGCCACAATGGGGGACTGGGCAAGCAGCGTAGGGCAGCGCACTATGCCGCCAGCTGGATGGATCCAAGCTGCAACTGCAAACCTGGGCAGTTGGCGTGGGGCAGTGCCCGATACTTCTGGACTGAATCCAAGCTGCGATGAGGGACCAGGCAGGCGGTGGGGGCAGTGCATAATGCCACCAGCCGAATCCAAGACAAGATGGGCAACCAGGCAGTCGGTGGGGGGCAGTACCCCACACTGCCAGCAGGGCCCAAGCCTGGGGGACCTGGGAAGCCTCTGCCAAGGCCCACCTGTGGGGTTGAGCAGAGCGAGAAAGCTGGCGGTTTAGAGGCCATTGCTCCCTCTGGAGCCTCATCTTCCGCATCCCAGCTGTGGAAACTGACAACATGTAGGACAAAGCCTCTGCCAAGGCCCACCCCCACAGTATCAGCCAGAATCAGCCATTGGTCACACAGCTCAAAGGCCTGACAGTCAGACTCCCATTCACCTGTATCTCAGACTGTGGCAGTAGAGAGGTGGGACTATGTCCAAGAAAAACTGTTGATATAACGTAGCTTTGCAGCAGAAAGATGCCAACATTACTGACAGAAATTGTCTGAAGAGCAATCTGCGTCTGATCTTGAAAGGAGGCGATGCCTGCAACAGAATGTATCTGAAGAGCAGCTATTGGAAAAACGTCGCTCTGAAGCTGAAAACACCAGCATGATCAACAGAAAATGTCTAAAGACCAATGTGCCTTTGAAGTTAAAAGAAGCTGGTGGCGAAGACAGAATATGTCTAGAGAACAGTCATCAACAAGTACAAGCAATACTGGTAGGAAATGCCTTCTCAGCAAAAATGGAGTACAATTCTTGAACATAGTTGTGGTGGAATGAGTGTTGGATGTGAATTTTGCCTATCACTAAATTTCTCTGATGAAAAACCATCCCATGGGAAATTTACTTGATGTTGTAGCAAAGGGAAAGTCTGTCCAAATGATATACATTTTCCAGATTACTATGCATATTTAAAAATATTAATGACAAACGAAGATTCTGACAGTAAAAATTTCATGGAAAATATTCGATCCATAGTTCTTTCGCTTTTGCTTCCATGGGTGTAAATATCGCCATCAGGGTATGGGCCATACTGTTTTAGAATACACGGACAAGTTTATTCCTTTAAATGGTGTTTCTTAGAAGTGTGCTCAACTCTATATTTTGGATATAGCTGAAACAACAAGTAAAAGATTAACAACGCCAGAAAACCAGGGCTGCTCAGAAAGATTCATGATCAAC
The DNA here is from genome assembly GCA_004026805.1 of Lasiurus borealis. Classification (NCBI taxonomy): domain Eukaryota; kingdom Metazoa; phylum Chordata; class Mammalia; order Chiroptera; family Vespertilionidae; genus Lasiurus; species Lasiurus borealis. The sequence continues at coordinate 18,221 of PVJN01025641.1, read as the reverse complement.
ATCAACAACCTCATGCATGAAATAAATGAATTAACAAAATCATACAAGATGCTACATGAGGTAGAAAAGGAAGCCCAATCTGAAGCAGCAGCAAAAAGCGTAGCTCCCATGGAAATAACTATGGCAATTAAATACAATCGTAACAGTGACCCGGGTAAATATAATTTGCCCCATGTAACCAAGGTTGCTATCCTATTCAGAAATAGAGATGGAGAACCTCCTTTTGAAAGGGGCTTGCTCATTCATTGTAAACCAGATCCCAATAATCCAAGTGCCATTAAAATGAAACAAATCAGTATCCTGTTTCCTATATTAGATGCAATCACATATCCTATTCTTTTTTCACATGGTGAAAAAGGCTGGGAAACAGATATTGCATTGAGACAGAGACAACAGTGTACTCAACAATAATACTAGACAAAATATAAGGACACGAGTCACACAAATGCAATACTATAGATTTCATCTCTTTGTGAGGGACATGTTCAATCCTATTTTAAATGCAGGACAATTAACTCAACAGTTTATTGTGGATTCATATTAAAAAATGGAGGCCAATCAGATAAATTTCATTAAAGCAAACCAATCTAAGTTGAGAGTTGAAAAATATAGTGTTTTGATGGATTATCTCAAATCTAGATCTGAAAATGACAATGTATCTCAAATTTAGATCTGAAAATGATAACACTTCCATCATCTTTGAGGGTAGTCTCAGAATATGCAGCAATGACATCAAGTTGCTATGGCAATTATAACGAAGAATGGCAAGCCCAACTTATTTATAACCCAAAATGGGCAGATATTACAAACAATTTACAACGCTGGTAAAAAGTTGAAAACAGACCTGACTTGGTAGTCAGAGTTTTTAATATTAAGCTCAATGTTCTTTTAAATGATGTAAGTAAATTCCATTTATTTGGCAAAGTAATAGCTAAGATTCCTGTCATTGAATTTTAGAAATGCAGACTGTCTCACACTCACATATTATTGATATTAGATAGTGAGTCCAAATTAAGTTCAGAAGATGACATTGACCATATAGTTAAGGCAGAAATTCCAGATGAGGACCAGTGTCCTGCATGTAAAAGGTGCGGTAAGTTTTGAGGATCTGCGAACTGTAGAGGTGTAACTTATGATACATTTTATGAAGCTGCTAAACACCAAGGATTATTACTTGAGGACAATATCTGGAAAGATATGATTGATGATGCAATCATCCTTAATATGCCCAAACAACTACGGCAACTTTTTGCATAGATATGTGTGTTTGGATGTCCTTCTGCTGCAGACAAATTATGGAATGAGAATAAATCTCATTTTATTGAAGATATCTGTTGGAAATTGCACCGAAGAGAAGGTGCCTGTGTGAACATTGAAATGCATGAATGAAATTCAGGAGGTATTCACATTGCATAGAATGAAATATTCACATTTCAAACTTCCAGACTATCCTTTATTAATTAATGCAAATATATGTGATGAATCATACAAGCGACAACAGGCAAAGGTTTTAATAAATTTTCTGAATGATGAACAGTTGGCAGCCTTTCAGACTATAACTTCAGCCATCAAAGATCAAACTGTACACCCCAAATGCTTTTTCTTGGATGGTCCAGGTGGTAATGGAAAAACATATCTGTATAAGGTTTTAATACATGATAGTAAAGGTCGTGGTGGTACTGTTTTATCCACAGCATCTACAGGAATTGCTGCAAATTTATTCTTGGTGGAAGAACCTTTCGTTCCCAATAGAAATTACTAATTCCATTAAATGAAACTTCAATTTCTAGACTCGATATAAAGAGCGAAGTTGCTAAAACCATTAAAAAGGCCCAACTTCTTATCATTGATGAATGCACCATGGCATCCAGTCATGCTAAAAAACTTCATAGACAGATTACTAATAGAAATTATGGATTTGAATGTTGCATTTGGTGGAAAAGTTCTCCTTTTCGAAGGGGGTTTTCGACAATATCTAGGTATTGTGCTGCATGCTATGCGATAGGCCATAGTACAAACGAGTTTAAAGTACTGTGATGTTTGAGGATGTTTCAGAAAGTTATCTCTTAAAACAAATATGAGATCAGAGGATTCTACTTATAGCGAATGGTTAGTAAAACTTGGAGATGGCAAACTTGATAGCAGTTTTCATTTAGGAATGAATATTATTGAAATTCCCCATGAAATAATTTGTAATGGATCTATTATTGAAGCTACCTTTGGAAATAATATATCTATAGATAATATTAAAAGTATATCTAAATGTGTGATTCTTTGTCCAAAAAATTAGCATGTTCAAAAGTTAAATGAAGAAATTGTGGATATACTTAATGGAGATTTTCACACCTATTTGAGTGATGATTCTATTGTCTCAACAGATGATGCTGAAAAGGAAAATTTTCCCACTGAATTTCTTTTTAATATATTTTATTGATTTTTTACGGAGAGGGATAATAAGTCAGAAACATCGATGAGAGAGAGACTTCAATCAGCCGCCTCCTGCATGCCCCCTACAGAGGATGTGCCCACAACCAGGATACATGCCCTTGACCGGAATCGAACCTGGGACCTTTCAGTCCACAGGCTGACACTCTCTCCACTGAGCCAAACCGGTTTCGGCCCCACTGAATTTCTTAATTGTATTACTTCTTCAGGAATGCCATGTCATAAATTAAAATTGAAAGTGGGTGCAATCATCATGCTATTGATAAATCTTAATAGTAAATTGGGTCTTTGTAATGGTACCAGATTTATTATAAAAAGACTACAACCTAACATTATTAAAGCTGAAGTATTAACAGGATGTGTAGAGGGAGAAGTTCTGATTCCAAGAACTGATTTGTCCCCATCTGACACTGGCCTCCCATTTAAATTAATTCAATGACAGTTGGCTGTCATGCCAGCATTTGCAATGACTATTAATAAATCACAAGGACAAACTCTAGACAGAGTAGGAATATTCCTATCTGAACCTGTTTGCACACATGGTCAGTTATATGTTGCTTTCTCTTGAGTTTGAAGAGCATGTGACGTTAAAGTTGTAAATACTTTATCCCAAAACAAATTAGTCAAGCATTCTGAAAGTATTTTCACTCAATGTGGTATACAGGGAGATATTAGAATAAGCTTAATCACTTTATCAGTCATTATTTGCATCAATGTTGTTTTTACATCACGTGTTTGTTATTGTTGTTATGTCATTTTGTTATTGTTTAATAAAATTATGTATTATTTTCACATACATTGTACTCATTTCCTTTTATCTCTCACACTTTTATTATTGAGAAAGGGCAAATAGCAATATTAAAATACTTTCTCTAATTAATTCCCTTTCAATGTGCACAAATTTCATGCACCAGGCCACTAGTCTAAAGTCAAGCGACTAAAACAACAGAATGACTAAAATAACTGATCACTATGACATGCACTGTGGCAGCCACCAGCCCAATCAGGGCCCCAATTGTACCCCCAACCCCTTGCAGCCCTTCCCCTGGTCATCCTGGTCCCCAATCAGGCCCCTCACCCCAACTGTGGGCATGGCTAGCCAGCCAACCTCCCACAGCCTTTCCCCCAGGGCAGCCTGGCCCCTGATCGGCCCAACCCAATCAGGGGCTGGGCCAGCCAGCCAACCCCCTGTGGTTCCTCCCCCCAGTTGGCCCAACCCCTTACCCCAGCCAGTCCCCCACACCATGATCAGGGGTGGGGCCAAGCAGCTGATCTCCTGCACCCCTCCCTGGCTGGCCCCACCCTCAATCAGTCCCCTGGCCCCAATCAGGGACAGGGCTGGTCAACCTTCCATGTCCCCTCTCTCCCCTCACCAGCCGGCCCCAATGGGCTCCCATAGGGTGAGGGCCAGTAGGACCCCACCCATGCATGAATTTGTGCACTGGGCTTCTAATATCTTAATAAAGCTGTTATTTTAAAAAATGAAAAATGCAATGGAAAAAGAATATTAACACATTAAGCAGCCAGTCAGTCACCAGTAACTGACACTATTTTTTCCATCTGGAAGACAAAACAGGCTGGGCACTTAATGTGTTAAATGTACTCAGTAAGAAAGAGGTATTTTTACCATAATTTGTCATTATGTTATCTCAAGGTGGGTTTCCTACCTACATTGTAAGCTACATGAGAGCAAGAACTTGGTCTACTTTTTTCACTTTTATATCCCAGCCTCTCACACAGTAAATTATCATTAAATTATTGCTGAATGCATGAAAGAATATCCAGATGCCTTTCTCCTCCTACATAATTTCTTCTCCTACCCCTTCATTTTCTTATATATCAAATACTGATCTCTCCTTCACTTCCTCTCTAGTACTTACACTATTAGTTTATATTATAAATGAAATTCAGAATCCAGATCTTCCTTGTTATAATTTGTGATCATTTTGGTGAGAGCATAAGAGGAAAAAATATTTACTGAACAAAATGTCCTATATAATAAAAGCCTACTATGCTAAGTGTCTGGTCATCCATTCAACCAACCAAAGCATAACACGCTAATGATATGCTAAGGCTGCTCAACCACTCATTATGATGTGCACTGACCACCAGGAGGTACAGTCGACTAGTTGACCACTCGCTATGACATGCATTGAACACCAGGGTCAGACACTCTGACCAATAGGTTAACTTGCTGCTGGGGTCCAGCCAATCAGGACTGAGTGAGATGGGCCAGACACGCCCTGGAGCCCTCCCATGGTTCCTCCCCATCAGGGGAAGACGCAGTGAACTGAGCAGTAAGGAGCAGCAAGCAGGCAGGTGGTAAGCAGTGAGGGATCCTGAACTGTGAGAGGGTTCAGGCCAGACTGAGGGCCCTCCCTCCCTGCCCACCTCCCCTGAGTGCATAGATTTCGTGCACCAGGCTTCTAGTTTACTAATAAACAGCTAAACACTTTATGTGTAGATATTGTAACTGTGATTTGGGCTAAAACTACTTGTTTTTGGCTTTTAATATGACATGCTCATAAAATATCACCTATTTATTTTAAAGCATGTCTCCTTTGTTAACCTAAGTCTTACCTTTATCTCAAATTTAAAAAACTATAGCTCTTTTGAACATTTTGCATTATAGTTGATCAAATTTATATCTTTGCAAGTTACTTTATAATATGAATTTGTGCTTATTTATTTATACTTTAACAGCAATTTTCCTCATACTCTTCTCCTCCACAATAGTCTGCATACCCTTTGCTGTCAGAATGTTAAACCACCTCTTACCAAACTAGTGGATAAGTGTATAGTAATTGTTCTCCTCATTCTAAAATCTTTTCCAAAAGAACAAGAATTCTTCCTATATCGAAACTTAACTCCTTAACTAGATTAAAAAATTATAAATTCCAAAAATTTTTATTCAAATATTTACTGTATACTTATGGGCCAGCTATTAGGCACTTGGGGCAACAAAACAAAAGATTCCTGCTCTGATGAAGCTTTTTGTTTTCGATATGCCAGAAAATTCCTTCCTTCCTTTGAACTATTGTGGATGACAGAAAAAAATATCAGAAAACTACACATCAAAACAGTATTTACACATATGAACATTCATTTTAAAATAAAAATCAAACTACTTCTTGAATCTGTACAGATATAAGAAAGAACAATTAATATCTGAGGAATTATCAACTAGTCAATTGGGTATAGGTTTGGGGAATAACTTAAGGTATGTCATTGACAATGTCATTGTCTTGCTATGTGAGCTGGAACACGTCACAGGTTTTCCAATTTCCTCCTTCATAATGCTGGTAATAAAGTAGCAGGAAAGTTCTGGGGAATAACTACTGAATGAATCATAATCAAATGTTATAAAATTATAATCATTTACAAATATTAATTTCCAGCTAATGTATAACAGAATGACCGAAGTAAGAGCTGAGGTTTTTCCCTCTTCCACATGTATTAATGCACTGCCAATGTATTATAAATACTGTTTTCCATCATTGTGGATTATATTCTTTAAAATATATACAACCTACTTACTATTAATTATATTCTTAAAATATAAGTAAATTTTTTGAATAATTTCCCTGAGGAAATTTTATAAAATCTGTGAGGGTTTTCTTCTTTTCTCATTAAGAATTATAGGAATAAATAAGTAGGATTCCTGTCAGACTAAGATTGACTGGCTTCTGAAGTGAATGCTATAATACAAGGGTAATCTGTCACTCTGAGCATGCTATCTCTGCCAGCCGGTAGGCAAATGAAATTGTAGCTGGCATATGACCAGAGATGCTAGAACCTATAAAAAACATTTTTCAAAAATTTAATTAAATGCCTTAGATATCTACCAAAACTACTTTTCTCATAATTTTAAACAAGAAAATCTTACCAAGGAAAACATATAAAGATTAGTGAATAGATTTACAAGAATTCATATTTAAAAAGGATTTCTTTTACCCATTTAAAAAAAAGCAAATGCAGAACAAAGAAAAATATTGCACCTCTGATTTCCTAATACTCAACAAGATTTTTATAATCCCAACAGAGTGAAAAAGCAAAGAACAAAGAGTTTCATAGCCTTCAATAGATTACTTGAATAGACACTATTACACATAAAAATGCCAACAACTTGGTAATTTTAAAACAAGATTTGAAAAAATAAATACCACAGTGCCCTCTACTGTCTTTTTAAAAGAATATACAGTAATCTGTTTTAAATTTGTGAAACCAATTAAAGAAACAGCTCTGCCCTGGCCAATTAAGGACACCTACCTGGGTTGCAGGATTTATCCCTGGTCCTAGCCCCAGTCTGGGCATATTCGGGACACAATCAATTAATGTGTCTCTCTCATGTAGATGTTTCTTTCTTCCTCTCTCTCTTCCTCTCTCTGTCTTCTCCCACCCATTTTTTCCCTCCACCTCTCCCTCCCTCAGTCATCCCTCCTTTTCACTCTCTCTAAAAAATCAATGGGAAAATATGCTCAGGTGAGGATTAACAAAACAAACAAATAAATAAATAAAATAATCCATTTTAAATTTTTTAAAAAACAGCTCTTCTTTATTAATATTATAGTAAATATTTACCTTATAAAGAGAAAAACAATAACTTGTATATTGGATTGCTTCAAATATAAATAACAATAATATTCTTATACTCCCAAAAGTTGTTTTTATCACTATACCATTGGTTGGCAAACTCATTAGGCAACAGAGCCAAATATCAACAGTACAACAACTGAAATTTCTTTTGAGAGCCAAATTTTTTAAACTTAAACTTCTTCTAACGCCACTTCTTCAAAATAGACTCGCCCAGGCGGTGGTATTTTGTAGAAGAACCACACTCAATGGGCCAAAGAGCCGCATGTGGCTCTCAAGCTGTGGTTTGCCGACCACTGCACTATACTATTATTTTATAACTACCTTCAAGAGTAGAGGAAGGATAAGCTTAAAAAATAAAATCATGTTACAGGAAAGGAAGCAACTCTATAAAGAGAATAAATATCTTTATGAGATTTCAGAGATCTATGCTCCAGAGGTATAAAGCAGTGTTCTCTACTACCCAACCTCAACTCTTTGGCAAATTTGCCTTTCTGACTGAAAAGTGAGACACCACTAATACAAATGAGATGACCATAGACAGCTAAAGGATTCAAGAGATAAAAGCTCTATCTTAAAAAAAAAAAAAAAAAAAAGGGGGGGGGCAATTAAAATTGGTTCTCTCCTCTACCCCCCCCCCCCCCCCCCCCCAAAAAAAAAATGTGCTCATCTCAAAGTAACTAAAAGTCATGGACAAAAAAAATGAAAAGAATTGCCAAGACCAGTTTGGCTCAGTGGATAGAGCGCCGGCAAGCCGTCTGAGAGGTCCCAGGTTCGATTCTGCTCAGGGGCATATGCCTCGCTTGTGGGCACATCTCCACTGTGGGGCATGCGGGAGGCGGTTGATCGATGTATCTCTCTCATTGATGTTTCTGACTTTCTATCTCTCTCCCTTCCTCTCTGTAAAAAATCAATAAAATATATTTTTAAAAAATGAAAAGAATTGATGGTAATAAGACAAACACTTCCCTCAAAGTACTTATTATATGCAACAGGAAAAAAAACAGCCATACTGTTCATTTCAGTATAGTAGTCATCTGACCTTGAAGAGTCTATAAAAAGAATAACTACTTAATTCATAAAGTTGTCTTATACTGAATAAAAATATAGATGTAAAAGCACTTGTAATCTGTGACCTCCTTAAGTAATGACAAAATTTAAACTATACTATTTCTGAATATGTTTTCTTACTACTAAGCACTAACAGAACTATGAATTATTAATTTTGGGCAGATATACTTTAAATAATTAGTATGCTTTGATGTTCTTGAAGAAAACTTCTATCAGAGGGTAATAACTATCTCTTATTTTTCTTAGGGAATATAAATCAAACATTTAGAAAGCTCTAATGTGGTTTTTAAAATTGGTCACTCCTCTTTGGAAACTTAATTAAGAATATGAAAAAAAAACCCTTTTGACATATATCATCTTTGCTCAACTTTGAACATATGATTAGCTTACAAAGCAATCTGTAAATCAGTTAGCTTTTCACATATATTAATAATGAACTACTTCAAAGAGTAAATATATTTTTATACTAACAGGAATATGATACTTTTGAAATATACAAAATTAAACTTACAGATTATCTAAGTTTTTATCCTAAATATTATTAATAACCTAGATGATTTTAATTTTTTAATCCTCAACTGAGGATATGTTTGTTTCTTTATTGACTTTAGAGAGAGAGAGGAAGAGAAAGGGAGAGAGAAAGAAACATGAAGTGATCACTTGCCTTCCATATGCACCTCCAATTGGGGATTGAATTTGAACCTGGCTTTGTGCCTAACCAGGAATTAAAAATCATAACCTTCCAGTGTATGAGACAATGCTCCAAACAATTGTGCCCCACTGGCCAGGGCTAACCTAGTTGATTTTGAATTTACCAAAACAGTTTGTTTTCTAATTCTAATTAGATACCAATTCAATAATCTTTATTTCAAACTGCCTTGGGAAGAGATTGAAAACAGCTACAGCCGAGACTGGTTTGGCTCAGTGGATAGAGTGTCGGCCTGCGGACTGAAGGGTCCCAGGTTTGATTCTGGTCAAGGGCATGTACCTTGCTTGCGGGCACATCTCTAGTGTGGGGCGTGCAGAAGGCAGCTGATCGATGTCTCTCTGTCATTGATGTTTCTGACTTTCTATCCCTCTCCCTTCCTCTCTGTAAAAAATCAATAAAATATATAAAAAAAAAAAAGCTGCAGAGTAAGTGGGTGTTACACAGACATGCCCCCAGGACCAAACTGAATAATCAACAAAAGACTTACTAGAGAGAATCCTAATAACCAAGGATTGAAAGTAGAGACTACATAGAGATTGGGGGGGGGGGGGACGGTGAAGGGGTCAGAGGCACAAAAGGGCTGGTCAGGAGACAACAATTGAAGTTCCAGAGATATCTCAGCTGTGAGGGGTTGCCACTGAGAACTCTAAAGTCTAATCCCAAGCTGCCCCCCCCCAGCAGAAAGCACTAGAACTAAGAAGGGTACCCACATAACATCTGGCTGTGAAAAACAGAAGGGTTGCTATCTGCCAGGAAAAATAAAAATTCGGCACTCTTTTCAAAGGCCAACACACAAAATTCCTTGTTGAGCTACCACCTTGTGCTCTGGCACAGGAAGGGCAGAGTGTACTGGAGCTATGTGAGCAGAAGCCAGGATTGGGGGCTCTGGGGTTGGAGGTCAGAATTCAGATACTCTGGAGAGAAACCAAGATGGTGGCATAGGTAAGCACCTAAACTGCTGCCACGCACAATTTCAAAACTACAACTAAAAGACAAAACAGACATCATCCAGAACCACACGAAAGCTGGCTGAGTGGAAATTCTACAACTGGAAGAAGAGAAAAGCACACTGAGACTCAGAGGAGCTGCAGGAGGCAGCTGAGATGCATGTGCCCAGAGAAGACTGGCAACTGAGTGCACAAATAGCTTTCTCAAGCAGGAGGAAGAAAAAAGCTCACAACTGTGCTGAACTCCAGTTCTGGGTGAGACTCTAGGAACCCAGATTCATTCAGGGAGAAATTGGACAGTCTGGCAGTGGGCCAAACTCAAGGGCAGCTTTCTCTTAGAGGTGCTTTCTGAGATTACCACAAGTCACTAAGACACAGGGGCCTATTAGGGCAGGGCTGATGGGAAACAAATGCTGTCTGCTCCACCCTGAGACTCCGCCCCATCCAAGCTAAGCACAAAGGCTTTTGCAAGTCTTGTCTCATAAAGGTGTCTCCAGCACAGAAGTTCTCCCAGCATAGACACAGCTGATCCTCACAGACAATTGGCCTGGAGATCAATACCTCCCAGGGATACCAACAACAATTAAGACTTGACTATAACAAAACTGTGCACACAGCCTACAAAGGGGTGCACCAAGACTGTCTACCTTAGGTAACTGAGGAGGCTGAGCCACTGGGCCCTAGCACACAAAACCACTCTACCAATTCAGGGAAGCAGCCAAAATGCAGAGACAAAAAAACATATCACAAATGAAAGAAATGGAGGAAAACAAACAACTTGATATGGAATTAAACCACGGATATAAGGTTTTTGAAGAATTTTCTAGAAAAAGCTGATAAATTTAGCAAAACCCAAGAGGAGATGAAAAAGGACCACCTAGAAATAAAGCATATACTGACTGAAATAAAAAATATTATACAAAGATCTAACAGCCAACTAGAGCATCACAAGAATCAAGTCAAAAATTTGTAATACAGAGAGAAGAGGAAAATGGCAGCAGAATAGACAGATGGGTCTGGAGCTTTGTTGCTGTGCAGAGGGAGAGAGAGCAGCTGAGAGTCGCATTGGGAGTGTTTGTTAGCAAGTTTAGAGTCAGTTATCCTCCAGGAGAAGGTGGGGGACTGCTGGACGGGGCTCTCCTGACCAGGCAGCCCCACTGCCACGGGGTTTTTGTCTGCCGGAGCGACCAGCGCGAATGCGGAGACAGCGCCATCTTGCAGAGGGATGTGGATGTCTGAGGCAATCTGAAAGCTGCAGCACTCACCAAATAGCCGGGGACCCAGAATACCGCTCTCCAATGGGCGCAGACACACAGACTCAGAGGAGATCCACACAGCACACGGAAAGGTCAGATTTCGCCTGGGATAAGGTGAGGTCTCCTGTCCCGCAGAACAGAGACGCGCACACTGTGGGAACCGGGCTGCGGGAAAGCTGCCTCTAGAGAGGTCTGCAGATGTGGGGCAGGGCATGATCCCTAAGTGTGGAAGCGGACTCTCGATGCTGTTGACAAAGGGGAGCTCTAGAAAACAACTCATTTTGATCTGAGACAAAAGGATATTACACTGTCCCGGCTGCAAAATCCTCACAAACTGGTTTTGAGAACCACAGAGTAACAGGATCTGAGCACAGCCCAGAAAGGTCCTATGCTTTGTCTCAGAGGTCAATTCTGAAACACTGCCACCCAGTGGATGATGCACAAATTGACTCTCGTATAACCACAGAAGAATAAAGAGATTAAAACACCAGCAGTGGAACACAGGGAACTGCAATACCCTCCCTACTGGGAAACAGGAGTGCCAAGCAGAAAAATAGTGGAAGTGAATGACCATTCTATTTTTTTTTCTTTTCTTTCTTTTTCTTTTTTTAAATTTTTTATTTTATTTTACTTTATTTTTATTTTTCATTTTTGCATATAGTGTTACCTCGAGATATGAGTGCCCTAACATACGAGATTTTTGAGATACGAGCCGTCGAGCAAGCAATTTTTTCTTTGAAATACAAGCAACATTTGAGATAGGTGTAATTGCTCGGATCAGCCAGTTGCACACAACCCACCAGTTTACCTCGACTCAAGCGACTCATAGTTTCCCATGCCTCAAGGTTACAGAAGGAATTAAACTCATATCTCGAGGTACCACTGTATTTTAATTAAAAAACTATTTTTTTCTTTCCTCCTCAATTGATTTTATCTTTTTAATTATTACATTTTCGTTTTTAACCAGTATTATTATTACTACTATTTTACCTTTTTGGAAAAAAACAAGTGTCATTTTGTTTTCTCTTTATTTTACTTCAGGATTAGAGTTCTACATTCTATTTTCATCTTTCCTTTAGCATAATTTTACTCCATCTCAACTCTACCTTTATGCCAACACTTTCCTCCTAACTTTCCCCATTTTGGTGTCTTGTTTTTCTTTCCCTATTCCAACTTTAGAATCTCCCTATTCTTTCTCTTTCCTTGGTTAAAATTTCACCCCACTTATATATCTAATTTCAAATCCCCTACTCCAGGTCCATACAAACATCTCTCTTCTTGTCTTCACTAACCAAAAAGTTGTTTTTCTCTATGCCCTTTTGTTGCTATTTACCTGAACGGTGATTATATCGATTTTTCGTACTTTTTTGTGAGATTGTTTTAGTTTATTCTACTTGTTTTATTTTGCTTTTTGTTTGCTTTGTTTTGGTTTGTTACTTACTTCTCTTTTCCCTTGCTTTCCTTGATACCACTTGTTATCTGCAGTTTGTATTAATCTCCAGGTACTGGTTGCTGGCCTTTGTTGGGATTAGTGACTGTTCTATTGGAGTTTTCTCCTGACATCTATATTTTGTTCCCCTTTTCTCTCTTATCCTCTTTCTTTTCTCTCTGACTTTTTTTCTCTTTCTCTTTTCTTCTTCTTCTTCTCCATTTTATTTTTTATTTTATTTTATTTATTTTTTTTTTTGTCCAACTCCCAATTAGATTTTGGCACTTCTTTCCTTTCTTTTTTCCTCATGTTCCTCCTCTTCTTTCTCTGCTTACCCCTAATTTGACTTTCATTGGTGGTCACCTTATTTGTGATTATTAACATCGGGAATACATTTCTGTTCAATGCCTTTTGTGTTGTACCGGGTCGTGCTGTAGTTTGTGCCTTTGAATCAACGTAGGAGAGAGAACTACATAACCAGACACCCAGAGAAGAAAGACCATGGGCAGACGAAGGAACAGCCCACATACGATGGAAAGGCAGGTATCACCAGGAAAGGAAGTAAACGAAATAGAAGCAGAAATAAGCTTGCCAGAGAAAGAGTTCAGAGAAATTATCATAAGGTGGATGATAAGAATGGAAGACAAATTCGAAAATATGAGTAAGAGACAAGAGGAAATGAAGAAGAAGCAAGAAGAAATGGACAAAGAAATAAAAAATGACATCACTGCTTTAAAGAACTCAATAGAAAGCATCAAAAGTAGACTAGAAGAAGCAGAGGACTATATCAGTGAGCTAGAAGACAAGGTAGGAAAAATACACAAGTACAGCAGCTTCTAGAAAAAAAAATTAAAAAGCAAGAGGACAGTCTAAGGGAACTTTGGGATAACATGAAACAAAACAACATCTGCATAATTGGGGTTCCAGAAAGAGTGGAAACTGAGCAAGGATTAAAGAACCTGTTTGAAGAAATACTGACAGAAAATTTACCCAATATAGGAAAGAAAAAAAACACACAAATCCAAGAAGCTCACAGAGTCCCAAGCAAAATGAACCCCACAAAACTGACACCAAGGCACATAATAATTAAATTGACAAACTCCAACAACAAAGTAAGAATCTTAAAAGCAGCCAGAGAGAAACAGAAAGTTACCTACAAAGGAACCCCCATAAGACTAGCAACTGATTTCTCAACAGAAGCTCATCAGGGCAGAAGAGAATGGAATGAAATATACAAAGTTATGCAAAGGAAGGGTCTGAATCCAAGAATACTGTACCCTACAAGGCTTCCAATCAAAATTGAAGGTGAAATCAGAAGCTTCACAGACAAAAAAGGACTAACCAGCAATGGAAGAAATGTTAAAGTGTCTGCTGTAATAAAAAGAAATAGGAAGTGAAGAAGGAACTCTGGGGTAAAGACTAAACATGGCAACAGATAAACACCTATCAATAATAAATTTAAATGTAAATGGATCAAATGCTCCAATCAAGAGACATAGGGTAACCGATTGGAAAAGAAAACATGATCCATATATGTGCTGTCTACAAGAAACCCACCTCAGGAAAAGAGATGCACACAGATTGAGGGTGAAGGGATGGAAGATTGTATTTCAGGCAAATGGAAATGAAAAAAAAAGCTGGGGTTGCAATACTTATATCTGACAAATTAGATGTCAAAGTGAAGGACATAACAAGAGATAAAGGCCACTTTATAATACTAAAGGAAACAATCCAACAAGAAGAAATAACTCTGGTAAACATATACGCACCCTATATAAGAGCACCTAAATACATAAAAAATCTCCTGGAGGATATTAAGGGAGAGACAGACAGCAATACAATCATAGTAGGAGACTTTAATAACCCACTGTCACCACTGGACAAATGCTCTAAACAAAAAAATCAGCAAAGAAACATCAATCCTAAATGACTCACTAGACCAGATGGAATTAATTGACATCTTCAGAACATTTCACCCATAGCCACAGAATATACATTCTTCTCCAATGCAAACGGGTCATTTTCAAGAAAGATCATATGTTGGGTCATAAGAAAAGTCTCTTCAAATTCAAGAAGATAGAAATCATATCAAGCATTTTCTCAGACCACAGTGGCATAACACTGGAAATGAACTATAATAAAAACAACAGAAAGAAATCAAACACATGGGGACTAAATAGCACGCTATTAAACAATGACTGGGTAACCAAAGAGATCAAGGAAGAAATAAAAAACATCACGGCAACAGATGACAATGACAACACAACAATACAAATATTATGGGACACAGTAAAAGCAGTCTTGAGAGGGAAGTTCATAACCCTACAAGCCTACTGCAAAAAAACAGGAAACAATGGTAATAAACCACCTAAACCTACAACTCAAAGAACTAGAAAGAGAGCAACAAGAAAAGCCCAGTGTAAGCAGAAGGAAGGAAATAGTAAAGATCAGAACGGACATAAACAACATGGAGACCAAAAAAACAATTCAAAAGATCAACAAAACCAAGAGCTGGTTCTTTGAAAGGATAAACAAGATGGATGGACCTCTAGCCAAGCTCACCAAGAAGCAAAGAGAGAAGACCCAAATAAACAAAATCAGAAATGAAAGAGGAGAAATAACAACAGACCCCACCAAAATACCAAAGATTGTTAAAAAATACTATGAACAACTCCATTCCAACAAAATGGACAACCAGCAAGAAATGGACATATTCCTAGAAAAATATAACCTTCCAAAACTCAATCAGGAAGAATTTAAACATCTCAATAGTCCAATAACTATGGAAGAAATTGAAGCAGTCATCAAAAAGCTTCAAGCATACAAAAGCCCAGAGCCAGATGACTACACAGGAGAGTTTTACCAAACATTCAAGGAAGAATTAAAACCTATCCTCCCCAGACTATTCAAAAACATTCAAGAAGAAGGAACACTTCCAAACACCTTCTATGAAGCCAGCATCACCCTAATACCAAAACCAGATAAAGACAACACAATGAAAGAGAATTATAGGCCAATATCTCTGATGAACATAGATGCCAAAATCCTCAACAAAATTCTAGCAAAACGGATCCAGCAGTACATCAGAAAGATCATACACCATGACCAAGCAGAATTCATCCCAGGGATGCAGGGATGGTACAATATCCACAAATCAATAAACGTGATACATCACATAAACAAATTGAGAGATAAAAATCACATAGTCATATCAATTGATGCAGAAAATGCATTTGACAAAATCCAACACCCTTTCTTGATAAAAACTCTCAGCAAAGTGGGAATAGAAGATCATACCTCAACATCATAAAAGCCATAAATAATAAACCCACAGCTAACATCATACTCAATGCACAAAAACTAAAACAATTTCCCCTAAGAACAGGAACAAGACAGAGATACCCACTCTCACCTCTCCTGTTCGAAATAGTACTGGAAGAATTAGCCATTGCAATTAGACAAGAAGAAGAAATAAAAGGCATCCAAATTGGAAAAGAAGAAGTAAAGCTGTCCTTATTTGCAGATGACATGATATTGTACATAAAAAACCCAAAGGACTCCATCCCAAAATTAAATGACTTAATAAATGAATTCGGCAATGTAGCAGGATACAAAATTAATGCTAAGAAATCTGTGGCATTTCTATACACTAATAGTGAAATTATAGAAAGAGAGACTAAAAAAGCAATCCCATTTACCATTGCACCAAAAAAATTAAGATACCTAGGAATAAACCTAACTAAAGAGGTAAAGGACCTACGCAGAAAACCACAGGACACTGAAAAAAGAGATAGAGGAAGATGTTAACAGATGGAAGAGCATACCATGCTCATGGATTGGGAGAATCAACATTATTAAAATGTCCATACTACCCAAAGTAATCTATAGATTCAACGCACTACCCATTAAAATACGAACGACATATTTCACAGACCTAGAAAGAATTCTTCATAGATTCATCTGGAACAAAGAAAGATCCCGAATAGCCACAGCAATTCTGAGAAAGAAGAATAAAGTAGGTGGGATCTCAATACCAGATTTCAAGCTATATTACAAAGCAACTGTTTTCAAAACAGCCTGGTACTGGCACAAGAACAGACATATAGACCAATGGAATAGAATAGAGAACCCAGATATTCACCCAAAGCACTATGCTCAATTAATATTTGACAAAGGAGAAATGAACATTCAATGGAGCCAAGATAGCCTCTTCAATAAATGGTGTTGGGAAAATTGGACAGATACATGCAAAAAAATGAAACCGGACCACCAACTTACACCAAATACAAAAATAAACTCAAAATGGATAAAGGACTTAAACATTAGAAGGGAAACCATAAAAATACTAGAGGAATCCACAGGCAGCACAATCTCAGACATATGCCGAAAGAACTTCTTCACTGATACTGCTCCAAAGGCAATGGAAGCTAAAGAAAAAATAAATAAATGTGACTACATCAAAATAGAAAGCTTTTGCACAGCAAAAGAAACCATCAACAAAACAACAAGAAAGACCACTGTATGGAGAACATATTTTCAAATGTTATCACTGATAAAGGTTTAATCTCCAACATCTACAGCCAACTTATACAACTTATAAAAGAAAGATAAACAATCCAATAAAAAAATGGGCAACGGACCTAAATAGAACCTTTTAGAAAAACGACAGAAGGAGGGCCAAGAGACACATGAAAACATGTTCAAAGGCACTAATTATCCAAGAGATGGAAATCAAAACAACAATGGATACCATCTTACATCTGTCAGAATGGCAATCATCAACAAATCAACAAATGACAAGTGTTGGCAAGGATGCGGAGAAAAAGGAACCCTTGTGCACTGTTGGTGGGAAAGCAGACTGGTGCAGCCACTGTGGAGAACAGTATGGAGTTTCCTCAAAAAACTAAAAATGGATCTCCCATTTGACCCAGCAATCCTACTCTTAGGAATTTATCCTAAGAAATCACAAACACCAATCAGAAAGGATTTATGCACCCCTATGTTCATAGCAGCACAATTTACAATAGCTACAATTTGGAAACAGCCTAGGTGCCCGTCAGGAGATGAGTATATCAGAAAACTGTGGTACATCTACACAATGGAATTCTAGGCTGCCATTAAAAAGAAGGAATTCTTACCATTTGCAGCAACCTGGTTGGAACTGGAGAGCCTTATGCTTAGTGAAATAAGCCAGTCAATGAAGGAGAAGCATCACATGATCTCACTCATTGGTGGATAATAAACAACATTATAAACTGATGAACAAAAGGATAGATACAGAGGCAGTAAAGCATCAAACAGACTGTCAAATTATAGCAGGAAGATTAAGGAGAGGTGGGGTAGATAAGAGATCAATCAAAGGACTTGTATGCATGCATGTAACATAGACACTGGGGGGTTGGGGTATGTCTGTGAGGGAGGGGGGGCAATGAGGAGATACGTATACATGTAACATAATAAAAAAGATATACTAAAAAAAAAACAAAAAACTAATTGGATAGCTCCAACAAGAGGATATAACTGGTTAACATATATGCACCCATTATGGAAGCATGTAAATATATTAGTAAAAAAAAAAAACAAAAAAAAACGTCTAGAGGACTTTAAGGGAGAGATAGACATATTAGGAGACTTTAGCACCCGCTGACTTCACTCAATAGATCTTCCAGATAAAAAACTTAACAAAGAAACAGTGACTCTAAAGGACACAGTAAATCAGATGGATTTAATTGACATTTAGAGAACATTTCACCCCAAAGCTGCAGAATACA